>JABUQX010066436.1:0-17905 GCA_015478945.1 Trachelipus rathkii
TATATATATATATATATATATATATATATATATAGTTATATTATATTATATATATATATATTTATATATATATATATATATATATATATATATATATATATATATATATATATATATATATATATATAGTTATATATATATATATATATATATATATATATATATAAATATATATATATATATATATATATATATATATATAGTATAGTTATATATATATATATATATATATATATATATATATATATATATATATATATATATATATATATATATATATATATATATATATCTGTATATATATATATATCATTTAGTTCGCGATGAAGCGCTCGATGACCAGCGGCATATCAAGTCTCCTTCACAGCGCTTCCGAATTTGGAACGATAAGTGAGTATCATTTCAATTTTTTTACTATTTAAAAAAATAATAAAAAGTTTTCATTTTTTTATAATAAATACTTAAGATTGCGTTAGTTTTTGTCAGATATCTCGAATAATTTATAATTAAAAGACGTTGTCGTAAAAAATCGATGACGATCGATCAATCGCCTATTTAAACTTTCATAATGGAATTATCTTCATCGTCGTCGCGCGAGTGTATCGATTCTCCAGAAGTGAATAAGGAGACGAGTGGACATCAAAATCTCGAAGAGCAAGTTTGTCTACTTGAAGCTGAAAATAGGAGACTGGAGGCCTGGGGACAACAAGTCGCCCGCAGGACTAGAGAAAGAAGAGAGGTACAAATGACTCTTTTTACAGAAGAACTGGAAACACTGCAAAGATCGGAACAGCAATATCAGGTATTTATTTAGCATGCACAAAAGGAAATAAATAAGATTAGGGTTATTGTACTTTCTTTTACTTTATACTGAATATTTATTTTTAATTTAACTGATAAAGCAAGCCACCTTTAGTCAGATGACGTTAATTGATTCTATATTTTATACTGGGATTCAGGAAAATCAAAATTAAAATAAATTCCCAAGGAATGACCCTTTCTGTGAATCATATGCTGTAGTGTTGATCACATCAAAATCATTTGTTAGAACCTGGAACAAATCCTTCCAAACTTTCATTGTTCGGTATTCACCTTTCTCTCTGTAACTTTTTATTCAGATTTACTTTTAGATGGTTTTATAGTATCTGTTGAATATCACCATTCTTCCTTTTTTATCTGCTTATAGTGGTATTTCTCAACATTATATTCTGATATCAGCGTCTGAAAGTGTGCAAGTCGAATGTAGTTGGAAAAATAGATTCAGACTTTACTAATGGATTACGTGTGAGATTGAGCATAGCAGTTAAGTGTGGGGTCAGAGTGTGGGACACAGAAAGGATGAGACCGTGTAGAATGACGAGTCACATGAGCTCCCCCTCAGAGGAGGAGGTATACAACTGAAGAGTTCAGAAGAGCAGTGTCCATTGTAATAGCGGTAGTATAAGGAGAGAGATGCAGCAGTTCCACGGTCAGGAATTAAGAGATTGGAGAGAGTTAGTGAGATCAGGAGAATTGATAAAACGAAACTCTTTCTCTCTCTCTCTCTTAGACTCCACTTTCAAGAACATAAAGAGAGTAGGTGAGATAGGATAATTCGATTCGGACATATTTTAAATTGTTTGATATCTGGTCAGTTCCGGTTCGGCACTAAAAAACAAAAACTGGTCGCTTGCGGTCGGTACTTTTGATTTTTTTCATGGAATGATATTCGCTTCGAGTGGAGGGATCCCTTGGAGTGTGCAGATTTAACTTCTGCTTCTTCTGAAGCTTTCGATTCTATCTTTAACGCTCTGAAGGTTCTGGGTCTGTTGGAGGCCTATGAAGAAGACCTAGAGGTCCCAGTTTATCAATCAAGATGCGCAATTTCATATCTCCCGCATAGCTGAAATACTGGAAAAATTCCAGTATCAACCTTGCCAATCATCGAATCCCATATTGGAAATCGATATCGCAACCCCCAACGCATTCTCAAAAAGACAATACCCTCTGGTGACACCTTCCCTCCCCATTTCCATGGAAACCTATTTCCCTCACATTTCTGAATCTGCTTGCCAAGCGGATACTGATTACGCTCTCATTAAATAAACACGGAGCATTATGAATGCTCTTTTATTAACCAACCAAACCCACATAACAAGTTTTGGGACTTATCTCGCATCATGGTGAAGCTTCTTCATCAAATACACCTGAAAACTCCTCCCAAAAAGAGGTCATACAACATAAATTCTAGGTGTATGAACTCTTACCCCAGGATTTGTTTGCCTCTGAAACCGAACGATCAGTCTCAACCTTCCCTTCCATCGAACACCACCAATACTCTAGTCACATATGTTACAGATTGTCTCAAAAGAACATCATAATATTCATGAACTTCATCATGACACTTCCTTCAACTTAATGTTCCGTGGCTATACTCTATTCGAAAACTTGTTCAATTAATAAACATTATGTACACTAAAGTGATATGTTTGCAGGAACTCTGACTATGTCATCGTGACTTTTTTCAACCATCAATATAAATCGCTGTTAAATTCTATAGAAAGAGGTGACACTGTAGGGAGGGCAGGGAATACTGATTCATCAAGCTGTCCCCTATTCCCATCCCCCTCAACAAACTTCATGAGTAGCGCAGAATTCACTTGTCCCCGACCTTACTATTGTTCAATCTACTGGCTTCCAAGTGTGAATGTACTAAGGTCGACTTGCTGATTTTTACAAGCTCCTACTCCTGTGTTAATACTAGGTGTAACTTCACTTCGCCACCCCTTATGGTTAACTCGATACCTTCATCTAAAGTCAATCCTTATAGTTTTAAGAACAACCTTTTCCTTATTTCCTTTGTTAAGGTCTTTCCTACTTTCTAACGTTTAGATACACACACTTCTTCTTTGGTATTGATATTTCTTTTCACATTATTTCGCTCTTTACCTGGTCCCGCTTTGATTATTAATTCGGCAGTGATCATTACCAAATAGCTTTAAATGAGTTTTCCAAGCCCAATGCAAAAACCCGACTCCAGCTGGCGTTATGATCAAGCGGAGTGGGCTTTTTATCAGGCCACAGCTATCCTTCTTTCTCCTTCAATAACCGTTTTCAATCTTCTCTCTCCTCATGCTTTTTGGGCTTCTTCAGAAAGTCGTCATCACGTAGTGAAGCTTGCATTCGGCAGTCCTCTTCCTCAGAGGGCGGTTCGCAAACCCTTTGTTTGGTCAAGAGTGCGCAGAAGTACCGAGAGAAAAGAAATCTACAGGCAAGTAACAAAAAGACCCGTACCACCCAAACACTGATTTTTTAAAGCAGTCCGCAAGCAAGATCTCGGCGAATTTAATCGTCAAATGCGGTAAACAATATTTTCGAATACTGTACATATCGATCCTGTTACTCCACAACTTCCCTTCCCTTAAAAAGTGGTGGGGGGGGAGAAAAAAAATAAAGTTTTTAACGGGTGTATATTTTAGCTCCAATAACTCTCACCCACCAGTCCTCCGTTATGGGCTGATATAATGTAGTGCCGGCTTGTAGTTATTCTGCTACACTGAAGCCTTTCAAAGACTGAGAACTGACACAGGCACTACCAGACATTTTTCAGACGCGGAAAGGGAGATCGATACCTACATCATTTTTTACACTTGCAGAGTATCAACCTGCACTGGCAAATAGCAAAGACGTGCCCTTGGTCCAGACATGATTTTGTACAATCAGCCGTCATAATCCATCCTTCGGGGTCAGCCATTTTGCTGGGATTTAATATAACAGAATCTGATCGGAATCTTCTTTCCATCATTTGGACTCAGCTTTTGTAATTCTATTCGCTTGTGAAACTGAAAGATTGAAGTTGCAGACAACCAAGACAATTCTCGCTGCTGTCACCTGTAAATTAATGGATGAAAATGGTTCGGCGTTACTCTGTTTCTGGGGAGAGCGTTAATTTCTGCAAACTTCAATTTGGGTTTCCGCAAAAATCGTTCGAATGCGGCACTTTTGTAAAACTAGACCATACATCGGGGCTTCTCAATGAGTGGATGTTCTTGGTGTTTTTGACTGGGAAAAGGCTTACGACACAACGTGGATGAACTGGGATCTCCTTAAACTCCATCGCGTTGGGGTTTCCGCGGACAACTCCTTTGTCAATCAATGCCTTCTGTCAACAGATCTATTCCAAGGTTCGTGCTCTTCTATTTGTTCACGTGCGCCGACTTTACTATTTGCTCTCGATTTAATGATATTGTTACTTCTATTCCCAGCGCTGTCTATCTTTTTCTCTCTATGTGATGACCTTTGCATTATACTAGACGTGTCCAGGCTGCTTCTCGAACGGCACTCAACTGAGCATTGAAAATGATTTCCATGGGCCCAAGCTCATGGCTTCCATTTTCTTCCAAAACTCACAGCAGTGTTTTTTAGAAAAAGGGAATCGAAAACTTGCCAGCCTTCTTCAGAAAGCCTAACTAATATGGTCCCGCCTATTTCCGTTACTTTTCAGTCAATTTCTAGGCTCATTCTAGATATTAACATGTCAATCACAATTAAACACCTGAAAACAAACATTCATTGCTCAAATCTTGGGGGCGTGGATCGCAAGTCTTTACGCCTCTACATCGCCCTAATTCGATCAAAACTGGCACTATGGCTGTGCAGTACAGACGGCCAGACCTCCAAAATCTACAACTATTGATCCATCAAATGGAGGCGGATATCCGAATCTCCACTGGAAGCATCCGATCGTCCCCGGCGTGAGCCTTGATATGTTGAAGCAATGTGATGCCAACCTCTTTCGAAGAGAATACATTATTGTAAAGCTGATCTTCGTTTCAAACCAAATACCGTCTGCTCTGAAACAGATTCTGCACGAAGTAGCTCAGAATCCATTATCTGACCATTTGCAAACACGGATCATAACATCTAAATTTCCTTAACATCCCTTTGCAAAAGGTGCTGCTTTTCTCTTACGACGAAGGATACACGGCTATTTCCGCTCCCACCATTTGCTTTGGCTTCTGACTCCTTTCAAATCTTAACCATTCGCCTCCTGTTAAACAGCACTCATTCCTGTCTCATTCCTATGAGCTTTACTCCAGTTGTTTTATGATGGCTTAAACAGGGAATAGTGTGGGCGCTCTGCTGTTCTTTCCTGAACCGCCCCCTTCTCATACCTCCCCCTCATCCTTATTTTTACGCAGAATTAATCGCTACAATATTTGCCTTTCTCGAATTCTAATCTTAAAGATCACTCTTATTGTCATTTATTTCAGATTCGCTCAGCACGCTACAAGCGCTTAAAAACCTTATTCTAAAAACACAGTGGTATCCTGCTGTAAACAATTTCTTCGGCTGTCATTAAGAGACAAATTATTTTATGTTGGAACCCCTCTCATGTAGGGGTAACTGGAAATGAAATCGCTGACAGAGAGGCCAAATGGCCACTCCTCTTTTCAGAGTGTTCCAGGTATCTCCGGATGCCAGTTCAACAAGGCTATCCCATCAACGATTACTATCCCTGCTCTCCGACAAGGTTTTCGTTCTTATTGTGGCAAGAGCGGTGGACGAATGATCAGCGGGACGAAACTAAGAAATATAAGCGATCATCGGTGATGTCTTCCTCCACCGACGAAGCGCTTACACGGGTATACTTCACGCTCGTTCGCCAACCAATGTCATACAGTCCTATACTGTCAGGGAACCCCCTCCATTTGCACTTTTTGCCGTGCAAACCCTTCAATCTGATTCGCATTTATTCATTGATTGTCCAAGCTGGACCCTATTCGCTGTCAATCATTTCCTTACTTACGGGTCCATAGACACTTCTGAAAAGCATTATCCATATTTGTCGGGCGAATCTCTCCACTTGTAGCATTGGCTAACCGACTGGATATTATTTCTTGTATCGTTTGAAGAAATGACCAAAAAATATTACTTATATAACAATTATGATATAGTATAGTAAAATTATCTTAGGACTCATTGATAATACAAAGGTATAATTTTATTTTTTTTTTATTTATTTTTTGGCTGACTGAATATTCATTTCCTCATCCAAATCTTCTTTGACACTTGTGAAGCATAATATATGAAGGGGCCTCCATGGTGCTGATCTTTTCACCCCAGTATGGCTGCTTCTTCTGGTGAGCCGTGGTGGGTCCTGTACACTGAAAAAAAAAATATATAGTATAGTATATATTATTATCGTATTATATATATATATTATATATATATATATATTATATATATAATTTATATATATATTTATATTATTATATATATATATATATATATTTTTCTGAGAAGAGAGGAGAAGGTTGTCAGAAAATTCTAAGAGATCTGCTAAGGTTCTAAATGTTTTTTATTGCCTCAAGAAGAAGAAAGTATTTTGCATGATTGTGGCTAGATTTTACAGTTAGAAACTGTTTGAAAAGTTATAAAAATGAAGAAAAACTTGAATTTTTGATGAAATTTAAAATTTGAAATTGAACAAATCATAATATTTTATCAGTGAAAAATTCATATTTTAACCGTGAAGAGGAGCAACAAAATTTTCATTTCGTTCTCTTTCAATATTTATAAATAATAGAAGGGATACTTTATCAAAAATAGCTGGGAATAACAAATTTTTATAGCTTGCTCTTTTTATTTAAAAAACAATTTGCGAAATTTAAATTAATAAAATATGCAAAAACTGCTATTGGGCCTAAAGATAAGGATATTTTCACCGAAGTCGGTTATATGGAGACTATATGTTCAATGTTATAGGAGACAGGGCTAGCACCCGGTTCTTTCTCTTTTGCTTTATTACTCTGGACCAGTGTTAGAATCTTGCGCTCTATTCTATGGGCCTAGACGCAAGATACTCTGAGAGCTCTGCAAACACGAGTTTTTCGAGGCCTAATGGAGAAGGATGCAGTTTCTCTGAAAGGGCGACATCCTACCTGAGAGTGTTAATCGAGGACTGGCGCTCGGAAACCATTTCGCGAGAATGTTCTTTTCAAGAGTGATCTAGGGTTAAGCGTTTCGGGCCAGAAAGAAGATGCTGGACCAACTGACAGGGCGCAAGCCCTTCCTGGATTGTTATATATTATTATATATAATATATAATTTTATATATATTAATATATATAATAATATATATATATTATATTATAAATATATATATATATATAATATTATATATATATATATATATATATATATATATATATTATAATATATATATATATATATAAGCTTAGAGTTGTTGTTTGTGGTGGGTGAGTTTGTTGTTCTTATTGATATTATATATATATATATATTATATTTTATATATATTATATATTATATATATATATATATAATATAATATAATTATATATAGTATATATATTATATATATTATATATATATATATAATATTAGATATATATATATAGTATATATATATATATATATATATATTATATATATATCATATATATAGTATATATATATATATATATATTATATATATATATATTTATATATATAATTATATATATAGTTATATATATAATATATATATATATATATAATAATAATATATATATATATATATATATATATATATATATATATATATATATATGATCGTCCTAGAATTCTAATGGTTAAATTTAAGTTTGAAAAGGCAAGGTATGTGTGTTTGTGACGTATGGTCCATCTGGGGGAAGTTAAAGAGAGTACGATTTTTTGGGATAAATCTGAATGATGTTCTGGATGGGGAGTAGGAGCTTCAGATTGATAGTTTTTGGGGACCTGAATGGTTGGATAGGTCATCAAAAAAGGGATGGTATACAGGTGGTTTTGGGTGGCGGGAGAATGAGAATGGTAGGAAGGTGATTGATTTCTGTTGAAAGAAGAGGTATGTTGTAAGTAATCACTTTCTTTTAAACAAAAGAGTATCCTAAGTATACTGGTGGTGTAGGTAGAGATGGTAAAAAATTATCAATGTGAAAAGTATGATTGATTTAGTGTGGTGAAGAAGGAGATTTTGAAGTATGTGTTGGATGTTAATCAGTTAGGGTTTAGGAATGGGAATTATTCGGATAATTTGTGTTCTATTGTAAAATTAAGTTATGTGGGGGCTTTGGATGGAGAGGAAGGTGATCAGGAAAGGAAGTAGTAAAATTAAGAGTGGGAAGTTAAAGTGAGCAGATAATAAGGATCAGTAATGTAAGAGGCTCGCTAGTAAAACGGGTTTGAATGTGAACAAGTTGATACTGAAAAAATCTGGGGGAAATGAAGGATAGCAATTGTTAGTAGTGCAAAGGAAGTATGTGGATGTGCTAAGATAGGAAGTAAGAAATGCTAACAGTGAACTGGTGGAATGAAGAGGTGATGAAGAGCGGTTAAAGGTAAAAAGAAGCGTGGTTGAATGTACTAAAAGAATGATGAAGATCAAACAGAAAAGATGCTTGGAATATAATAAGGAGGAAAAAGAAATCACTAAAAGGTGTATCGTAGGAAAAAAAAGCGTTAATGAAAGTTTGGCAAGTGAGGTATGAATGGGGATTACAGGGATAGGAAGCTCGTTCTGGAAGAAGCGCGAAAGGTAAGAAGAGAATAAGGGGAATCTCTTAGAAATAATGAATAGGGATGGTGCTTTTGTAATACTATGAAGTAGGTTGAGAGGAGTGGTGGAAAGAACATCTCGAGAATTCTGCCAACTATTAACACATGAATGAGAGGTGATAGTGATGTGTGTGGTTTGATGGTGCAGAAGGAATAGGTATTTTGGGGATGAGGTTATTAGTAAGGAGGAGGTAGGGTTAGATGAAAGTTTGAAGAATGGTAATACTCAGGTATAGCTGAATTTACTGGTGAAATGATCAGAATGGAGGCGAGATGGGTGATTGATTGGATCGTTTGGAAGTTGTGTAATAAATGGTTTTATAGAGGGTATAGTTAAGGGATTTGGCGACGAGCGGTAAATGAGTAACTTTATAAGGGTAAGAGAGAAAAGGGGAACTGTAGAAATTATAGGGGACTAAGTTTATTGAGTGTTGTTAGGGAAGATATAATGCTGGTATTTTGGTCGAAAGAAGGCGTCGAGTGACTGAAGGACTTGATTGGTGAAGAACAAGGTGCGTTAGGGAGTGGTAGAGGATGTGTGGGATTAATCTTTACATTGAAACAATGGATTGAGAAATGGGGAGAAGAAGAATAAAATTGTATTTAGGTTTTATGGATTTGCAAACATGGCGTATGATAGAGTTAATAGCGAGAAGCGTTAGGGCAGGTGTTAGTGATATATGGTGTTGGTGGTAAGGTCTTCTGAATGGAATCAAGGTTATGTGACGATAGTGAAGGCGTGTGTAAGAATAAATGGTGTAATGGTGATTGGTTTAGGATTAACTAGCGGAGTAAGAAGGGTTGTGTTATGTCTCCTCTGGTTATTAGTTTGTATTGGATGGGTTATGCAAGAAGTTTCGATGGTGGGGTGCAGGAATGGTGTTAGAATGGTGGAGAATGGAGATGAGTGGAGGGTGCCCTACTAATTATATGCGGATGATTTGGTCTCGTTTGGTGGCGAATCTGAAGAGAGTTTTGAGGGATTGGTAGAGAGATTTGGCATGGGGGGTGTGTAAAGAGGGCCTTGAAAAGTAAACACGCTAGGACTACAGATAAGGTTAGGTTGTGGAGTGAGACCACTCTCAGTGTGAGTTTATGTTAGATGGTGAGCAGCTAGAACAAGTGTCTGAGTTTTAAATATTTTAGGGTATAATTGTTGATAGAAGGTGAACAGGCAACGTATTCAGAGTGTATAGGAAAGTTGTGAATGGCAAGGAGGGTGGCTGGTGCATTAAATCGTTGGTTGAATGCAATAAGTGGACTAGAGTCTTGAGTGTGCTAGGTCTTACATGAGGGTATGTTGTTACCTGTGTTTATTGTATGGTAGTGAGACTATGGTCTGGAATATGAAGTATAGATCTAAAGTTCATGTGTTCAGATGGACAATCTTTAGGGTGTGCTAGGTGTGAGAAGAATTGATAAAGCGGAGAATGAACGTATTAAAGAGTTGGTGTGGTGTGAAGAAAGGGGTATAATGAAGAGAATAATGAAAGTAATGTTGACGCATGGTTTGGTCCATGTGGAGAAGATGAGTGATAAGTCGGTTGGGTTTAAGCGGATGTAAGTGGTGAGTGTGTTGGGAACCGACGCGGCGGGTGAGATCCGAAGAGAAAGAGCTATTTGAAGTTTCACTTTGTAGAGAGACAATGTGAGTTTTGGCAGAGGCGAGAGTAAGGGTCATGATAGGAGAGAATGGGGGGGTTTTGTTGGGGGCATGGGCTTTGTGGGCCTGGCTCAGGGAATGAACTCTTACATTGACGATTTTCCATAGTGCGGGTCCGTCGCGGTCCATGAATGCTCTAGGGTGGATTTTCTTGTCGTGACGAAGCTCTCAAATTTAATTGGTACAGAGGGGCGGCTAAGGCTGGGCTTTCTTTTTCGTACCGTTTGTCATTTTCTCCTACTGCTTTTCTTTTCCGATGTCCGTAGAACATTACCCCCAATCTTGGGGCAAAGAGAAGGTGAAGAAAGAAAAAAAGAAAGAATTCTATTAATATAATATATATATATATATATAATATGTATTATATAGTATATATATATATATATATATTTAATATATTAAATTTATATATATATATTAATATTATATTATAGAGGTAAGATTTACGGATACTCGAAGTGTTGAAATTTCCTCCCATTTTTAATGGTGCATCTTTTCTCTTTTTGCGTTCATATTCTTACACCTCATCCCGTCCAGGCAAATAACCTATAACCACCATTTACCACATATGATATACACATGATTAACTTGTACGACACCCCTCTTTAGATAACCTTACAGACATCCCTATACTCATAACCCTGTGTGTGGGGAGGAAAAGAAATTGCCCCACATCGTTGTCCTGCGTGTCGTAGACGGCGACTTATAGGACGGTGGTAGTATGGGTTTGGCTGCCACTCACCTATCTCTTGCTAAGGAATGCTGATGCACGCCTCGAAGATGGTCGTGATCGCAGCGGCCTTCTATCTTTCGGGGAAATTGTATGAATCGTATGGGTACATGGAATGTGAGAGGAATAAATTTGAGGAGAGAGATGAGATGGTGATGTGATGTATATTTAGGAGGGCAAATTTGATTGCTCGCTGTGACTGAAACAAAGATGAAAAGGACGGTGAAAATAAGTGGTGTGGTGTGAAACGTGTGTGTGTGCTGGTATGGAAATGAATGAGAGAGGAAGAAGGAGTTGCAATTTTGATGAGTGACCTGTGGTACAAGCTATGGTAGACTTTGTTGTGTGAGTCCTAAAATTCTAATGGTTAATTTAAGTTTGAAAAGGTCAAGGTATGTGTCGTTGTAACATATGGCATCTGAGGGAAACGTTGACGAGAGTACGATTTTTTGGGATAATCTGTATGATGCTCTAGATGGGGTGAGTGGAGCTCAGATTGAATTAGTGTGGGACCTGATATGGTTTTGGGACTGGTGATCAAAAGGGATGGTATAACAGGTGGTTTTGGGTGGAGGGAGAAAATGAGAATGGTAGGAGGTGATTGATTTTGTGAGAGAAGGTATTTGTGTAAGTATCATTCTTTTTAAACACAAGGAGTTATCCATAAGTATACTAAGTTGGTGTAGGTAAGAGATGGTTCGAAGTGAGAGTATGATTGATTTTGTGTTGGTGAAGAGGAGATGTGAAGGTAGTGTTTTGATGTTAATCAATGGTGGGTTTAGGAATGCGGATTATCGGCTCGATTATGTTGTTCTATGTAAAATTAGTTAGTGGGGCTTGGATGGAGCAGGAAGGTGATACGAAAGGAAGTAGGGTAAAAGTTAAGAAGAGTGAGTAAGTTAAGAGAACAAGAATATGAAGATAAGTATGTAAGCGCTGCTAGTAAATCGGTTGAATGTGAACAAGTTGAATACTGACAAATCTGGGGGCAATGAAGGAAGCAATTGTTAGTAGAGCAAAGGAAGTGTGTGGATGTGCTAAATAAGAAGTAAGTAAATGTTAACAGCGAATGGTGAATGAAGAGGTGATGCAAGTGGTTAAAGTAAAAAAGAAGCGGGTTGAATGTACTAAAAGCAAATGAATGAAGTTTCAAAAGAAAGTGCTTGGAATTAGATATAGGAGGAAAAAGAAATAGTAAAAGGTGCATACGTAGGAAAACAAGAGGTAATGAACAGTTTGGAGGAGGATGAATGAGGACATTACAGTGGAATAGGAAGCTCTTCTGGAAGGAAGCGCGAAAGGGCTTAAGAATGAGAATAATTGGAATCCTGGTTAGAATAATGAATAGGGATGGGTGTTTGTAAATGATGAAATGGATGAGTGGAGTGTGGAAAGAAACTTCGAAAATTTCTGCACAATATTAACAGTATGATGAGGTGTTAGTGAATGTGTGTGTTGATGTGTGGCAAGAGGAATAGGTATATTGGGGGTGAAGGTTATTTAGTAGGAGTAATGGTAAGAGTGAAGAAGTCTGAATGAATGGTAAATTCTGCAGTAAAGTGAAATTATAGGAGAAATGTATCAAGGCGGAGGCGAGTGTGAAATTGTTGGATGTGGAAATTGTATAATAAAGCGTTTATGAGGGTATAGTTCCAAGGGATTGGAGGAGCGCAGTAATAGAACCTTATATAAGGTAAGGGAGACAAAGGGGAATGTTTAGAAATTATAGGGGAATAGTTTATTGAGTGTTGTAGGGAAGTTATGCCTGGTTTTTGGTCGTAAAGAGTGGCTCGTAGTGACTGAAAAGATGATTGGTGAAGAACAAGGTGCGTCTAGGAGTAGTAGAGGATGTGTGGATCAAATCCTTACATTGAAACAATAATGATTGAGAATACTGAGGGAGAAGAAGATCTAAATTATATTTAAGGTTTTAGGATTTACAATCAGGCGTTATGGTGGTAGGCGTTTCTGAATGGAATCAAAAAGTATGTATTGACGATAGTGAAGCGTGTGTAAGAATAATGTGTCAATGGTGTTGGTTTAGGAATTAAATAGCGGAGGTGAGACCAGGGTTGTGGTTATGTCTCCTTCGGTTATTCCAATGTTGTATAGTGGATGGGTATGAAAGAATTCGAGGTGGGATGGCAGGAAATGGATGGTTTAGAATGATGGAGAATGGAGAAGTTGTGGAGGGTGCCCTACCTATTATATGCGGAATGATTTGGTTCTGGTGTGGCGAATCTGTAAAAGGAGTTTTGAGAGGATTGGTTGAGAGATTTGTGGCAGGGTATGTAAACGGAGGGGTTTGAAAGTAACGTATGATAAGAGTAAGCGTTATGGTTGTGAGGTGAGGACAGTCTCATGTGTGAAGTTATGGTTTATGGGTGAGCAGCTGGAGCAAGTGTCTGAGTTTAAATATTTATGGATGTGTTGGATGAAAGGGAACGGATTATCACCAGAGTGTAGTAGGAAAGTTTGTAATGGCAGGAAGGTTGTGGTGCAATTAAATCGTTGTGAAGTGTAATAGGGACTAAGTTTGAGTGCGCTAGAGTCTACATGAGGGTATGTTGTTTTTTGTGTTAATATATAATAGTTAGTGAGACTATCTGTCTGGAATAAGAGAAGTATAGATCTAAAGTTCAATGTGGTTAGATGGACAATCAATCTTAGGGCATCTAGGTGTGAGAAGATATTAATAAAATGAGGAATGACTTATTTAGGAGTTGGTGTGTGTGAAGAGGGGTGGAAACTGAGAGAAATGCAGGAGATATAAATGAAGGTATGTGAGATGGTTTGGTCATGTTGGAAAGGATGAATATAGTCGGTTGGTTAAGCGGATGTATAGTGGAGAGTGTGTTGGGAACCGACCGGCTGGAGACCGAAGAAGGAAAGTGGATTGAGTCGGTGAAGTCGAATGTCTGGAAGAGAGAAAATGTGAGTTTGGCAGAGCGAGAATAAAGGTGCATGATGGAAGAGGAAGCGCTCTCTCGGTATGGGGGCATGGTTTGTGCCCACTGGGCCAAGGGATGGAACCTTCAATTGGCACGATTTACCATAGTGAGGGTCTCGTCGCGGTCCCATGAAGCTCCAGGGTGATTATTTCTGTCTGTGACGAGTTTTCACTAAATAATGTACAGAGGGGGCGGTTAAGGCTGGGCTTTCTTTTCGTTTTGTCATATTTCTCTACTGCTTTTCTTTTCCGGCATCCTTGTACGACCTACTCCCAATCTTGAGAAAAAAGGTAGATAAAGAAGAAAGAGTTATTAATATACTATATATATATATAATATATATATATATATATTTATATATAATATATATATATATTAATAATATATATTATTATTATATTATTACTATATATATATATATAATATATAAATATATATATATATATATATCTATAGCGTTGGAGGAAAACAAGAGGTAAATGTAACAGTTTGGAAGGAGGATGAATGATGGACATACAGTGGAACTAGGCAGCTCTTCTGGAGAAGGGAAGCGGAAAGGTTAGGAAAGAAATAAGGAATCTGCTTAGAATAATGAATAGGGGGATGGTGCTGTTGTAACTGATATGAAATGGACGTGAGGGGAGTGTGGAAAGAACAACTTCGAAATCGTGCACAATATTAACAGTAAATGATGGGTTGTTAGTGAATCGTGTGTGGCGTTTGGAATCGGTTAAAGAAGGAATAGGTATGTTGGGTGAGGTTATTTAGTAAGGAGGAGGTAATGGGTAGAGTAGAAAGTTTTGAAAATGGTAAATCTGCAGGTATTAGATGAAATTAACTGGGTGAAATGATTCAAGAGCGAGGAGATGGTGATTGCTTGGATCTTGAGTTGTGTTAATAAAGCGTTTTTGGAGGGTATAGTTCCAAGGGATTGGAGGAGAGCGGTAATAGTACCTTGTATTATGGGTAAGGGAGAAAAGGGGAAGCTGTAGAAATTATTGGGGAATAAGTTTCATCTGAGTGTGGTAAGGGAAGGTGATATGTCTGGTGCTTTTTGGTCAAAAGAGTGGTCGAGTGAAGGAAGGATGATTGGTGAAGAAAAGGTGCGTTAGGATGTAGAGGATGTGTCGGGATCAATTTTTTACATTTAAAACAAATGATTGAGAAAATGAGGGCATAGAGAAAAGTAAGATTTATTTAGTTTTATGGATGCCACAGGCGTATGTAGAGTTTATAGGAAGCTTTTATGGCAGTGTATTAGTGATATATGGTGTTTTGGTGGTATCTTCTGATAGGAATCAAAAGTATGTTGTGACGAGTATGTGCGTGTGTAAAGATATAAAGGTGTAATGGGATTCTGTTAAGGATTAATATGCGGAGTGGAGACAGGGTTGTGTTGATGTCTCCTTGGTTATTCAGATTTGTATATGGATGGGGTTTGAAGAGAATTCGAGGCTGGGGATGGCAAGGAATATGGTGGTTTAGAATGAATGGAGAATGGAGAGGTGGAGGGTGCCTACCTATTATTATCAAGATGATTGGTTCGTGGTGCGAATCTAAGCAGAGTCTGAGGAGGATTTGGTAGGGAGGATCTTGGCAGGGTATGTAAAAGGGGGTTTGAGAAGTTAACGGAGAGTAAAGAGTAAGGTTATGTTTGTGAGTGATGACAGTCCTCATGTGAAGTTATGTTCAGTGTGAGCAGCTGGAGCAAGTGTCTTGATTTAAATATATTAGGGTAAGGTGAATGAAAAGGGAACGTGATGCAGAGTGTAGTAGGATAAAGTTGTGAATGCAGGAAGGTTGCTGGTGCAATTAAATCGTTGTTGAATGTAAGGACTAAGTCTTGAGTGGCGCTCAGAGTCTTACATGCAGGGTATGTGTTACTGTGTCTATTGGTATGTAGTGAACTATGGCTGGAATAGAAATATAGAATTTTAAGTTTCATGTGTTAGATGGAAATCTTAGGGTCATGCTAGTGTGAGAAGAAATTAATAAAATGAGGAATGAACCGGTATTAGAGAGTTGTGATGTGTGTGAAGATAAGGGGTAAATGAAGAATAATATGCAATATTGTTGAATGGTTGGTCAGTGGGAAAAGGAATGACATGATAGTCGGTTGGTATAGCGGATGTATAGTGGACAGTGTGTTGGGAACCGACCGGCCTGGGAGACCGAAGAGAAGTGGATTGAGTCGGTGAACGATTGTCTGAAGGAGAGAAATTGAGTTTGGCAGAGGCCGAGAATAAGGTGCATAATATCGAGAGAATGGCGGGGTTTTGTATGGGGGGCAGATAGTGGGGGGGGGGGTTGGTGGCCGCCACTGTGGCCAACAAGGGAAGATCTTTTTGCGAGGGAAAATCCCTAACATTGAATATTCGATATGAAGATAAACGATTTTTTTCTCCCCTACTGATAGTGAGGGTCCGTCGCGGGTGCAAGTCTGAAGCTGCTTTTGGTGTTTTCTGTCTGTGACGGAGCTTTCACAGGTAAAGTTAAAAGAGTGGGTTGACATTTGGCAGCGAGCATTATGCAGAAATCTTACTTGTTCTGAGGGGCGGGGTAATGACAGGGGGGTACAGGCTGGCTTTCTTTTTTAGTTTTCCGAATATCTCATAAATAGTGATTCTAATAGTGGGAATTTTTGTCAGTAACCCTCCTCTGCTTTTCCTTTTCCGATGTCTGTAGCGGCTCCTTTATCCCAATCTTGGGAAAATAAGGTAGATAAAAAGAAGAACCACGGAATATATTTATATTATATATATATATATATATATATATATATATATATATATATATACTATATCTATATATATATATAATATATAGTTATATATATATATATTATATATATCATATAATGCATGGAAAAATTATGAAAGGTTTGTTCATATTACTGCTGAATATCAATATTTACTTTACGTTTCAATGGTAATTATGCAGCTTTAGAAAAAATTGCAAAAGTAGCCCTATCTATAAGTATGCCTAATTATGGCCTAGCTTAAGGTTTGTTTTTTTGTTATAGTTAACTTAAGAATTAAATAAATTTTTCACAGAGTTTATCGTTTTTTGCATTACATTTCGGGCAAATAACGGACGATATATAATCTTAAAAAACGACCAATCTCCCTTGATTACTTTTCGTTTTCCTTCTTCAGACGTTGCATTTGATTCTAATGCTTTGGGGGCTTGATGGAGTAATTAGAACTGTTTTATAGAACTTTCTCAAAAACCAGGTGACTGCTAAACAAAAACTACAGCATTCTATAGAATCTGCTGTAGTTTTTGTTTTAGCTGCTATTCATGGTATTTTTAAGAACTTCTATAAATCATATCTATTATTTTTAACATCGCACTAAAGTCGTTTTGGGAGTATCCGCTCCTTTTACGTACCTTGCCAAATCTCTCTACCAATCCTCTCAACTCTCTTAGATTGGCAACACAAAATTTAAATCATGCTGCATATCATGATGGTAGGGCACCCTCACTCTCTCTAATTCTCCATCAATTCTAAACACATCCCCTGCACCTCCTACCATCTAATTCTTTCTAGCCCAGTCCATATGCATAACTTGAATAACCAAAAGAATCATAACCATCCCTGCGCCTCCTCCGCTTTTAAGTATAAATCAATACTTTCCACTCCATTATTCTCAGACACGCTTTCGCTATGTGTCCATACAGTACTTTTATTCCATTCATGAATCCTTACACCACCACACATATGTGTATGTTTCTTCCTAAAAACTATATATATATAATATAGTAGTATATATTATTATGATAATATATATATATATATTATTATATATATATATATATATATATATTATTAATATATATAATATATTTCGATTTTAAATTGAGACACTACTAGCTGGAAAAGGGTTCTTCCTTGACAAGAGAAAATTAAATTATTTGCTAAGAAAATGTTAATTTTGTTTAATCCTGCCAATAAATTTTGTGATCTGTAGATTTTTTCACTAC
>JABUQX010066437.1:0-5000 GCA_015478945.1 Trachelipus rathkii
ACTTCTGTCTATTTAGAGCTTCAGATCTACACTTGGGGACAACAAGGTAATTATAAATAGAAAGAATAATATTTTATAATTTTAAACAAATGTCGATAAATTAAGTTGTCCTTGAATGCCATTTCTATCTTAGCTTCTTTAATTCATGACATAATGAGAAAGAAGTTTTATAAGTATAACTTCTTTATAATTTGAATAACGAAGTTGCATTTTAACCTATATAAGGTCAGAAAAGTCTTAAAATTTTAAAAATGAAGTTCTCAAAATAAGATATAAAGCTACTTATTTCCTTAAATAACTCTTCTTTTCTTTTATTATTTGTAGCCAATAAATGAATTTTGAGTTGAATACACTTTATTTCTTAATAGATAAAATATATAAGATAAAAATTAAATATTTCTCTACATAAGATTTTATTGAAAGTTATTATAAGAGAAATTTTTGCGGATTTGGTGCACTCAATCCGAAGTAAAACATTAATCCTCAATATATTTTCTATAAGCATCTTTCTGCTACGTTTATATATTAATAGTTGAGCTTGAGGCACTTTACTATAAATACTTTTGCTCACCTAGTAAATTAGTACTTGTACTTATCGACGCTACTATTTATGCCTACGTACTGCTAATAGCTATTATCTATTATAGCCTACCCTACTTTATTTATCTATATCACCTTTATATATCATATCTTTCCTCCTTATACTCCTTATATTATATATACTATATTCTCCCCTGATCATACGCTATTAAATCACCTCTCTATTTAAAAGATTTAGATTGTCACAAAATACTTATTTAATAGTATCTAAATATCATTTAAATGTGGTTATCATATATACTCATTACTTATTAAATTATTAATCACTATATCTTTATATATATATATATATTATATATATATATATCTATATTTTATATAATATATTATTTATAATTTATATATTATATCATATTATATTTAATACTATATATCTTCTCTCTATCCTATATATATATACTCTCTATTACTTCTATATCATACTTATTATAATATATTAACTATATATAAGTGATGTCGTACCTAAGGGGGAGGGTTACTTACTCCGGGGTAGTTCCCACTCGAACTTCATTTTCGCTAGACTTACCCTATTTTATTAGCTTCTTTCATATAGGATTTCTTACAATACTTAATATTTACTCATAATTATCCATACTCATTAAATTAATCCATACTACTTATTACACTACATCCTATATATAATTCATTATATCATATCATCCTTTATGAGCAAGTAATTTATATTTCCTGGAACCTGATCGAGCGCATATATTGTGTCCGTATTAGCTATATTCTATTGGTCCAGTGGGCTTGTTAAACTCATCCATTTATTAATACATCTATAATTTTATGATAACATACGGGACTAATTATCCAACTGTATCCTGAGTTTTACACTAGTATATATATTCAGCTGGAATAGTCTCAATATATGAATGAGAGGCCATCTTAAGTAAAAAGGAGCATAAATAATCAATGACATTAGGATAAATAAGTATAATAATTTCAATGACATATTTAATCGATAGTGAGATGGAGTAGTCTATCAGATATATTGACTGGGAATGTCGAAGTGAGATATCATTAATCACACTATCTTCCAGTATATAATTATATATATTTAATAATTATATTAATAATCAATACGTTTATCTCATATATAATAATTTCTACCTATATATCTAATTAATTATATAGAGTTTAATAATTAATATAATCCTAATTTGTGAATGATGTATACTTGTATCCACGATAATAATATATGGATCCATATATAAGGTTCACTTATGATCATGAACTATATAAATAATGAAAATAATAATAATTTTAATAAATAAAATTAATAAATTTATAATATAATAATATAATTCTAATAATTAAATAATAATATTAATTATATAATTAATTATTTTAATAATTATATAGTTAAGTATATGAAATAATGTTATATTATATATAAAACAAAAACATCGAAATTCTATACTTATAATATATAAAATAATAATAATAATAATAATTAATATATAATAATATATTAATAATAATACTATAATATATAATAATAATAATATATTAAATAATATATAATATATAGATAAAAAATAATAATAATTTTAATTAATAATTAATATTATTGAATAAAAATAATAATTGAATAAATAATAATTGAATAATAATAATAATAATTAATAATAATCAATAATAATAATATAAATAGTAATAAATAAATATAATAATAATTATAATTAATAATAATAATACACTATTAATTAAATAATAATATTATTAATAATAATTAATAATTATAATAATACATCATAGAGTAATGAATTATATCAAATAGATAAATATAAATAATAAAAAATAATAATAATAATATATCTACATCACATCTGAGCAAAGATTTATAAATGATTTATAGAACCTACAGACATATAAATATATAAACAATAAATTAAATTAAAAATTATTAAAACTATTCTACTTTACAAAACACACAAGCGTTCTGAGACCTTATCTTGACCTCTCATTTCTCATATAACCTTGTTTAAATAATAAAATGAAGACATAATTTTTATTGAGTAACCATAGATTATGCTGGATATTCGACTAGACAGAAGCCAGAAGTGAAAATTCTAAAGAGCTAGAAAGGTGTGATCCTATTATCAATTAATGCATTCCTAATTCTGACGAATTATATAACTAGTTCTCACTATAATTCTTTGAAGGACATTATAAACGGAAAGCACCAAATGGGATATGTGACGATCAAATAGACGTTGCATGGATACAGATAATTAATCCCTTCATCTTGAACAGTATTATAAGCTTTTATATAGGAACTTTCCTAACGCGTATTAAAGATAGACGTAGTAATGTTATAATACCGTCTACACTGATCATTGTAATAACACTCTATGAATCTGTTGAATATTTTCCAATGAATTATATTCTTTCATACAAATGTGCTGAATTGTACAACGCAACTGCCTAGTTCGATTGTACGTTATTTCTTTTTATCCATAACATTAATAGTGATTCTAGAAACTTCAGATCTGGTCACTAATTTCACAGTTTTTTACTTTTGTTATGTGTCGAACAATACAATTGATCAAAGTATTGTTGATTTTAAAAAGTACTTTTCTCTTGCTGAATCTGAAAATCCAATGAAGGTTTTTTATGTCTATTCACTGTCTCAGTAATTTTTTAATCATTTTATCTGGTTAATTTATCAAAATTATGCATATATTTTTAGTGATATTCAGCTAATTAGACATACTTTATATAAGTCCACTAAGTTAACGTGGTACCTAGTATAACTAGTTTACACATTAGTGATCCTTTTATGAGTTCTTTTGAATTAAGTTGTAATCATGTGTCAAAACTTTAAAATAGGTAATGTTTTTTATATATATATACTCACAATTATACCTATTATTTATCATACCTAAATAAATGGTTATTAATCATTATTGGATAGTTTATATATTTTATTTTTTGATTCGGGGTCCATGACTTATTATTATATATATATTATGTTTATATATATTTTGATTTTTACTACTACATATAAACCAACATATATGATATATGCAATTAGTATATAATTAATACACCTAACTCTAATTAGTATAATATACATCTATATATTATAACCATTGGTTTTCCTCACATATTACTATATTTGACCCTGTAGTGATAATAAGCCTATATAATCTATTTTTTTATTAATATTATAAATATTTTTACTTATCTATTATTATATTTACTGACTGCTTTTCAACATAAATATAATTGGCTTAAATACAATGTATTATTATCAATACGAATAACTGGATTGTATATAATAGGAATGTATATAAAGTATCATAGATCTATATTAAATTATACATATATAAACAAGAGTGCCTATACCGCAATAGTAATCAATTTTAATTTAACCACTTAAATTAATAAAAAAATTTAAAATTATTATTAATATTACATCCATATATTACTAAATAAAAGCTATATATATATATTTATCTAGTTTAATATATATATAATATATTAATATATAACTTTGCTCAATATATTATTTAATATAAATGCCATAATTAATATACATTAATATATTATTATATATATATAATATATAATATATATGTTTACACCTATATAAAATATATTCTATATTACTATTGAAAAATAATATAAAAAAAAAAAAAAAAAAACTAAAAACTCCAAAAATAAAAAAAATAAAATAATTCAATAAAAAAAAGAAAAAAAAAGAAAACGAGATACAAAAAACAAAAATCAAATATATGTATGCTGGTATATGAATAAATTATATATTACGTCTTAGTCCTATAACTATTCAGCCTCTTATTTATATATATACTACCATACGAGTTCACTTAGTTACTACAATATACTATTATTTTATAGCTATTAATTTATGCCCTATTATACTTCCGAGTCGTGTATTTATTATTAGGTCATATTAGTGTTCTCTTTGTCATTACTAGTACTTCTCTATATAATCTATCTTAATATTTATATATATCTTATTACTATATATTATATATATCTATCTATTTATTAATATTATATATATTATATTATATATATTATATATAATTACTTCTATATATATATTATATATATTAATTATATATATATCTATATACAAAGACCTTTGTAATAAAACACCAGAATTATTATTTAGGCATATATTGATATTTAGTATAACTATATATATTATACCCGTAGAAGCTATTGGTTTATCGTTACTATATTCGTGTATATTTCATGTACGTTACATCACTACTTATCTCATTATATATATATTTTATATATATACTTACTAGACTTAAATAATATTATATTCATAGAGTCATTCAACCTTATATTTTATTATATTATATATATATTACTCTCTATATTATAATATATATATATTATATTACTTGACAATAGGG
>JABUQX010066437.1:20000-25000 GCA_015478945.1 Trachelipus rathkii
TAATAATAATAATAATAATAATAATAATAATAATAATAAAATATAAGAATAATAATGAATATTAGATAATAATAATAAAAATAAGAATTAAAAATAATAAAAATATAATAAAGTGATAATTATAATAATAATAGTAATAATAATAATAATAATAATAATAATAATAATAATTTTTGAAATAAAATCAAAAGGCTAATATATTGGAAAACAATAAAATTGCCTTTAATTGCAGTTCTTCATATATTTTACAAAAATACAGACGGATGAATTTATAACTTATTACATATTGGTGGCGGTTCAGGGAAAGGATTGGAGTAGAACATAAGAGGTGGGTCCACGTCCCACAGCTTGGCGCAACAGACACTGGAAATTGAAGCGTAATTTATTACATATGTTCTTGGTTCCTCTATCTCTTAGATTTTTTTTTCAATTTCACATATTACACAGCTCACTGCAAGAGCCCTAATGGAGGAGAAGATGTAAAATAAAAATAAAAATGAAAACAAAATATAAACACTTGCTATCATCCCCTAACGCATATTTGAGGTTGAGCACAGACGCAAAAATTAAATTGAGGGAGATTAAATTCGGCTGCAAGCACGGAAGTTGAAAGAGAATTCCACTAGACGAAGATGATTGGGAAGAAGAAATCACCTCAGTGGGCAAGTTTGCAGTTACTAATGTTCACAAAAGATTATGCTCAGACACTGCACCCTTTGTGAAATGAGGGCGTCATAAGGGGGATATCAAACGAGCGGTTAGTTTTCTCTACCATAAGCCGTTGAAATAATTGCCTATAGAAAACTACAAAGCACCAATGATGAAGGGTCACTAAATAGTAAGGAAAGGTTTCTAAGGTTTTGGCCTGTGACAACATTATCCAAAAGACTGGTGAAACCTTAGACCTCCCCCCTAGATATGAAAGTAGTATTTCACAAATGGGTGGACGGGAAAAGAAAAAATCTCGTAAACTAAACAAAATTCCCAACTTCTTTGAGGCCACTATTGCAAACGTTGTGTTATGAGATTCCAAAGATATCTTTTTTATTTATGTTAAGGCAAAGGAGGTTTATATTACCCATAACAGAAACATAGAAAAGTTAGGTGTTTTTGAGATGGAGATTTAGTGTATAGGTAGTTAGCGTAAAGCAATACATAGCCTTCAAATCAACCCGATTAAATTCCTATAAGATATGTTTAGGATGGGATAGAGCTGCTAGAGAGAAGGCATTTGAAAATAAGAAAGAAGATTGGGTATTTTATGAACATAATGACTAGCTATCAAAGGTGTATCAGATTTGGTTAAGACAACCAGGAATATGGAAGGTTCCTTAATCAGTTGCTTCAGGTCGTCAAAAATGCTGAATGATTCGGTCTCCTCTCCTTCTGGAGCAGTTTGAGAGGATCCCAACCACACATCGTTATGTATATTTAATAAAACTAAACAGAGCACCTCATCATAATAGAAACGAAGATTAAATGATATATGATATATATTTATTCAAATGTTTTTAGTAGCTTAAATATCGAATACCTGTGGCTAAAATCTTGATGCCTTAAAGTATCAGCAATCTGTATCCTCAGATATTAAAAACAAGCATCCGCCTCCGCATCCGAAAATATTTCAAATCGAGATCTGTTCCACACCTAATAATAATAATAATAATAATAATAATAATAATAATAATAATAATAATAATAATAATAATAATAATAATAATAATAATAATAATAATAATAATAATAATAATAATAATAATAATAATAATAATAATAATAATAATAATAATAATAATAATATTATTATTATTATTATTATTTTTTTCATATTTATTATTATTAGTATTATTATTATTATAAATATAAATTTTATAATTATTATAATTATTATAATATAATTATTATATTTAATATAAGTATTATTATTATAATAATTATCAAATTCATAAAAAATATTGATTTGAAAGACCTTGAAAAACAAAGGAGCAATAAACCCGGAAAGAATCATAGGTCATGATAAATAAAAAAAAAAAGTAATAAATTACGATAACAAATTTGAGTTAATTAAAGAACAAAATCATCATTCAATATCTTACTATATAATTTAGTACAAACGAGTACTTTATAATTTATTACAATATCTTACTAGGAACATAGAATTTAGTACTAAGTACAATAAAAAGAATCTAAAATCACAGGTTTTCAAAAGCGTCAAAAAGAGAAATGTTAATTGTTGTACTTTTTAGAAATAGACACAAATTGTGGGTTTCAATACGTCTTTAAAAGAGAAATTAAAAACGGTTTTTAAAATTTAAAGGGAAAAATACTTTAAGAACACATTAAATAATTATAGTAAATTATCGTCATATTTTTAAGGTTATGATGTAATTTTACAGTAGTTATAATGTTGAGAAGGAAATCTGAAAGATAATACTTTAGGTTACTTTTAAATGTTATACATTGATTTCATTTATATTATTTTAGATTTAAATAAATCTACGGTTTCTATGAATTATATTTTAATATAGGAGTCCCTTATATAAATATATATATATATATATATATATATATATATATATATATATATATATATTTATACACCATATATAACATATATGTGTATATTTATATATATAACATATATATATACTTATATATATACCTTTATATAAGAGAGAGAGAGGAGAGAGAGAGAGAGAGAGAGAGAGAGAGAGAGAGAGAGAGAGATAAGCTGGAACCACTAAAACGGGCTAGCCTGTGGTGGAAGACAACTCCAGAGTTAGTTTACAGACTAAAGGGAAAAAAAGAGTTTCGATATGGTGAAAGCTTAAATGTTTAGCAAAATCTAAACTATGTAACGTATAAGGGAAAGAGTTTAGCTAAAATAATAATAATAATAATAATAATAATAATAATAATAATAATAATAATAATAATAATAATAATAATAATAATAATAATAATAATAATAATAATAATAATAATAATAATAATAATAATAATAATAATAATAATAATAATAATAATAATAATAATAATATATAATAATAATAATAATAATAACACTGGTAAACATGAAATTTCTTGGACGGGGTTTCGCAATTGATTATTGATATATTTGATGTGCTGATTCCAAAAATGTAATCGGATTTTGCGTATCACATCGCATTTGTGAGATACTGTGTGTAACACACATTTGTAAAATTTTATGATTTTTACTTTTTTCAAGAGAGTCTGTCACAATTATTGGAATATATATATATATATATATATATATATATATATATATATATATATATATATATATATATAAATATATATATATATATATATATATATATATGCTTATATATATATAGAAATATATAAATATATATATATATATATATATATATATATATAATATATATATATATATATATATATATATATATATATATATATATATATATATATATATATAACATAAACGTAGATATATATATATATATATATATATATATATATATATATATATATATATATAACTATATATATATATATATATATATATATATATATATATATATATATATATATATATATATACTGAATATATATATATATATATATATATATATATACTTATATATATATATATATATATATATATATATATATATATATATATATATATATATATATATATATATATATATATAAAGGGAGAGAAACAAATCGCAATGATATGATACATGTCTTTGATAGATATATGTTAAACATATAATACAACTATGAATAAAGGGTAATATGGGACAACAATGAATGTAATAGAAGGAATGGGTTTAGTTAATGTAAACATACCTACGATGGTAGTAACTTTCTCTTCGTAGACGATCTACTGTGCATAGCGTCTGAAATATCCCTCATCAAGCTCCAACAATAGTCGGCCATCATATTGATATCCCACTTGCCCTGGTAACGTCCTTCCATGAACTTTAGATCTTGATGGAAG
Source organism: Trachelipus rathkii (assembly GCA_015478945.1). Classification (NCBI taxonomy): domain Eukaryota; kingdom Metazoa; phylum Arthropoda; class Malacostraca; order Isopoda; family Trachelipodidae; genus Trachelipus; species Trachelipus rathkii. The sequence continues at coordinate 23,995 of JABUQX010066437.1, forward strand.
CGTTCACCTGCTTTCATCACTAACATCATAGAGTTATCAAGGTGATAGAGGTGAGAATGTTAGAACAGCTTTATACTCATTCTACATTCATGCGAATGGCAGCCTGTCCCAGCAATTACCAACTAGAATCTGTTGTGGTTCTCAGCACCTGTTCCCCAGAAAAATTATGTACTGCATCTGGTAGCATTCCACGCTCTTGTTTCTAACACAGTCAATGTTGTAGCAAATGCAGCTTACCAGTGAGGAGTGTCCCGTATTTATTTGGAGCCATCAAGCGCCAGCTTTTTCTTCTCGTCACTCCAGACCGAAACGTTGAGCATATATAGCGGAAGCATTCACCATCATGGTCTAGGGCCTTCACAAATTGTTTCATCAAACCAAGTTTTATGTGTAGTGGAGGTAAGATGATGTTTTCTCTCTGTACAAGTGGTTCACGTACGATGTTCCTGTCACCTGGCGTCACTCTTTTGGTCCAGTGATCCTTTGTCGCCCGGCTGTCCCAATAGCACAGGAAGCAGGGATATTTGGTGAAACCTGCTTGCTGACCAAGCAAAATGTTTACCATTTTGAGGTCGACGCATATTTACCATCCATGTACCTGATATTGTAGCCTCTCCAAACTGTCTTGATTTTTGCATACTCCTCTCTCATCTGTACCGAGTACCCTACTGGAACCGAAGCATACCTGTTGCCGTTGTGTAACAACACACACTTTAAACTGCTCTTGGAAATGTCAATAAACAGTCGCCACTCACCTGCATCGTATGCTGGGAGTCCCATAGCGAGTAGTAGGCCTGCAACTTCACTGCAATACACAAGGTTACCATCTGACTGGAAGAACCTCCGCAGCTCTGCTTCTCTGTTACGATAAAATGTTACTCTTGTGCCATGGTCCAGTAGTCATTTTTCATGCAACCTCGAAGCCAACAGCTCAGAGGACAACTTCGGCAAATACAACTCTCGTACAAGATCGTTCAGTTCACCCTGGGTAAACAATGACGGACCA
>JABUQX010066437.1:27500-34886 GCA_015478945.1 Trachelipus rathkii
AAGGATGTTTATATTGTCAACGGGAGAAGAACCGTTGAAAGAGATGGGAAAGTTGGAAGGTTGAGTTTTTAAAGAATTGAATTTCACAAGGTTCAGACGACCCCACCCGGAAATTCTATCCAGATCAGCGAGAATAAATTGGAAAGATTAAGACGAGAGGCAATTTAAAAGAGGGAGCAGAATTGAAATGAGTTGAAGAATGAAGGGTCGAGTCATCGGCATATGAGTGAATAGAGTTAGATGTGCAGGTGAGAAGATCATTAATGAAAAGTAGGAATAAAGTAGGAGATAAGACAGAACCCTGAGGAACACCACTATTAACAGAAAAGGAAGAACAAGTCGCCCCATCAACAACAGCCGATAATGAGCGATTTGAAAGAAAACTAGACATAAGTAAGCAAAGAGAAGGAGGAAACCCAAAGGAGGGGAGCTTGGAGAGCAGTGACGCGTGCCATACCCGGTCAAATGCTTTGGATATGTCAAGCGCCACCACGCGCGTCTCCCCGTAGTTCCTAAGGGCGGAAAACCATAAATCTGTAGGAAATAATAATAATAATAATAATAATAATAATAATAATAATAATAATAATAATAATAATAATAATAATAATAATAATAATAATAATAATAATAATAATAATAATAATAATAATAATAATAATAATAAAAGCAACATTTAATAATTAATAAGTATTGAGTTATGAATTATATTTTAAAAAATTTCAATTTTAGTTTTCTCAGAAACACTTATTCTAATTTCATGATGTGAGGTGTGTGTAGGTGTGAGCGTGCTTTCGTATGTGTGTGTGTAGGTGTGTGTGTGTAGATGTGTGTGTGTGTGTGTAGGTGTGTGTGTGTGTGTGTGTGAGAGAGAGAGAGAGTTTCCATGGGAACCAATACATTTTAAATGTTACCTTGAAATGTCACAATTGCTTTCTAAAATTGGAATTATCAATCAAAGACAAATTAAGAATTTATTTTCTTAATTTCTTTATTTGAATTGAAATTGTTTATTCAGTGATTTTTCATTTTTAAGAAAAATGGATTTGCTTGAATAAATATAGTAACCCACAGTTCAGATTATATATATATATATATATATATATATATATATATATATATATGTTTATATTTATAGATACTATATCTATAACTATATATATATATATATATATATATATATATATATATATATATATATATATATAACTATAACTATAACATATTATATATATATATACATATACATACATATAATAACAACATATATATATATATATACTATATATATATATATATATATATCAATATATATATATACACATATATAACTATATATATATATATAAATATATATATATATATATATATATATATATATATATATATATATATATATATATATATATATATATATATATATATATATATATATATATATATATATATATATTATAGATATTTGTGTGATATATATATCTTTGTATATATATATATATATATAAATAATATATATATATATATATATATATATATATATATATATATATATATATATATATATACTATATATATATATATATATATATATGCAAGTGAAGGATCTACAGAAGGAGGAACCTAAACATAGGATCGATTGAGAAAGGATAAAAGATGCGAACTAAGGAGTCGTGGACACTTACAACTAGAACAAGGAGTAAGATCGTGGCGGCGGAGATGAGGGTGTTGAGGTTGATAGTGGGGGTGACCAGAAGAGAGAGAAGAAGGAATACTGAGATAAGAGAGGAGTTGGGGGTCGAGGCGGTGGAGGATCTGATCGAGAGACAACAACTGAGATGGTATGGACACATCAGAAGGATGGATGAAGAGAGATACCCGGCTAGATTTTATGCATGGCAGCCTGCAGGTAGAAGACCGGCGGGACGACCAAGGATGAGATGGAAGGATGGGGTGGTGGAGGCGGTGGCGAAGAGGGGCTGGAAGCTGGATCGGGGGGAGGGACATCGACTGTACGAAGAGAGGGTCCTGTGGAGAAGCATTGAAAACGAAAGGGGAGGTGTTTGATGAACGAAAGATGAGAAATAAATATATATATATATATATATATATATATATATATATATATATATATATATATATATATATATATATATATATATATATATATATATATATATATATATATATATATGTATTATATATATATATATATATATATATATATATATATATATATATATATATATTTATATATATATATATATATTTATATATATATATAGTATATATATATATATATATATATATATATATATATATATATATATATATATATATATATATATATATATATATATATATATATATATATTGTATTACGTTTAAATCTGATCTTGAATGAGTTGTAAAGGCCAGTTGTGTACATGAAACACACCGCAGTTGAGATAAGTCAGATTATGTCCCAAATTTAATTAATGCTATCTCATAATATTCGGAGAATGAAAATGTGTAAGTTCAAAAGATCGATAAAGAAAGTAGGAGAATGTGTTTTAATTCGAGGAGCATTAGTTCACTCTTTAATTGAGTTGTATGTTTCGAGATAGTTCAGAAAAACAGTGCACCATATAATTTGAACAGTTTTAAGAAAGTCAGAACCATCTCTGCTGATAGAAAAAGATTGGGGGAGGGTCAGTATTAATGGAAAAAAATAATAGGGAGAAGGAAATAAACGGAAATAACTTTCTTTTAACTTTGTTTCATAATTTCTACACTACAGAGATAAAGAATGCCACAATAAATTAGAATAAGGAGGAAATAAATTATTATAAAATAAATTATAGGTTGCTTTCAAGCTACGGTTCACCGTATGTATGCGATGCATACTATATACAAGGAAGAAATATCCTGCTATATTAAGTAAGTTACTGGGGTGGTGCGAAGATGCTCTGAAAGCATCAGTACAATGCCTTACAATTTTTTTTATTGAGAGATACAAATTAGTCCTTCTAAGAAAGATTTCGAGGAATGTCGAAGTTGTTTAAAAGATTACCTAGAGTAGATGAATGAATAAATTTAGTTTTTCAGGCATTGAAAACATCCATGTTCTATCTTTCCCAGTAAGAAACAAAGAGGGCAAAGTTCAATTAGCAGCCTAAGGTCATTTACCTAGCATAAACCTTTCGAAATGAAAGGAGTTATGAAATTTGAAGTCCATAAGAATAGATGGGTGATGAAGTAACATACAGAATATCATTAATGAAAAATAGAAAGAGAGGAAAAGAAAAGTCGAAGGGAAGCTTGAGGTACAACATTATTGATTGTTTAAAAGGATGAATTATGGTAAACTACAACAGATGTTATCGAGCAGAGCAATCAGAATGAAAATCAGGAAAATAAATACAGAACTACGTAAAGAGCTGCTAAAATGGTAAAACTTAGAAATCAAAGTTTTTCTCTAGAATCTTTGAAAATATTTAGATGTTTTGATAGCTTTAGCAAAAGATTTACTGAAATGCCGAAGTGCAATGGACCTAGAGACAGGAGAAGGGAATGAATATCACCAATCGAGATAAGTTCAAGAGAATGAGAATATGTTTTCAAATCTATAAATAGATTTAAAAACATTGGAACTAAAAAAGTTACATCATTTGCTTGATAATTTAATTAAGGGTTTGGAAGGGTTCCTCCGTTTCGAAACAGGTTGACAGAGCTCGCCCTTCCAGCAGGAAGAAAAGGTCGAAGTTAGTAAACAAAAACGGAAAACAATTTGAAAAATATGGAAACAAAATCGGAAACATAAGTTTTAGAAATACAGCCAGGACCTCATGCTTTCATCTTAAAATCTCAGAGAGGGCTGAAATCGCATATTTTGAAAATAATCCGATAGTAAGTGTAAACGAGTTTGATAAAGTTTGAGAAAGAGGAGAGACACCGAAATTGACTCAAATGAAATGAGACATTTTGGTCAAAACATCATCTTTAGAGAAGGTAAACAGCTAGTGCAACTGTCGGAAGAAACAAGAGAAGGAACAGAGGAATGATAATAACATATTTATCATTTATAACAAAAATGCCAGAAGAGAGAGAGAGAAGAAGAGAAGAGAGAGAGAGAGAAGAGAGAAGAAGAGAGAGAGAGAGAGAGAGATTTTTGAAGAGAGAGAGAGAGAGAAAGAGAGAGAAGAAGAGAGAAAATATAACAAAATGAGAGAGAGAGAGAGAGAGAGAGAGAGAGAGAGAGAGAGAGAGAGAGAGAGAGAGAGAGAGAGAGAGAGAGAGAGAGAGAGAGAGAGAGATATAGAGAGTGAGAGAGAGAGAGAGAGAGAGAGAGAGAGAGAGAGAGTTTCTATCACTTAGAATATGGTAGTTTGTGCGATTTTGAGATCAAATTTAAGTATCGTCGGAATTTGGAGTTTGATGGTGAAGCTAGTTCAGGAAAATAATAATAAAGGGTTATATAATAATAAAGTTAATAAAGGGTTTATGAGATTTAGTTGAAGGGAAAAAATGTAATTTATCTGAGGAAATTACCTACTTTATGCATTACCAAATTTTCAAAGATAGAACCTACCGAAGAAGTCATTATTTCAAGCAAAATCAAAAAATAAGACCCAAGTCCGACTGCTTTGCAGCAACCCATTTAAAACACCTTAATTGTATTATGAATAGAGAATCGGAAGTCGAATGACCAGTTGTATCTTGAGAACTATATGAAAGCCTTTGGATGTAGTGAACGTTGAAACAATCCAAAATAATTTTTTAAGAAAGAAGACATCGAGAGGATCTGCACTATTTTGGAATGTTAAAAGTAGCAGGAAAATTTAGAACAGTGTTATTGGGTACATATGAGTTTAATCGTTATCTATAAAGTAGTCGAAACCACAAGATAGAAAATTCTGAGGAGACTTGAAGTCTGCTGCACAAATACAGATAACGCATGTGCGCAACAGCGTTGGGGAGAGAAAGTTAAGATCGAACAGAAAAGGATTTACTCCCTTCAGTTGTTAACAAGAGTGATAGTATAAACATAAAAAAAGTGGTGATGTTTTGCAATAAAGACTATAATGCCGTGTGCATCAGAGAAAGCCGGAAAATCCATACAGGTACGAATCTCACTACCGAAGTCCGTCAACTCCCAAGTGATGATAAATTGGGGGATGATGGTGGGAGGATACTCTTTTGAAGCTTCTCCTTAATGCATCTCTCTGTTAAATCTCCCTACTATCTTTCTACCCCTCAAACTGCTATATCACACTCTCCTTATACTATTGTTAATACAATGGACACTCCTCTACTGAACTCTCCAGTCGTATACCAGCTCCTCTGAGGAGAGCTCGCACGTCCCATCATTCTAAACAGTGTCATCTTTTATGTCCAACTCTTTGACCCTAGACTTAACAGCTATGCTCAGTAGTAGGAAGGTCATATTGTTGCCCCAATGTGTATATATATATACCCAAATTTTACCTGACCTTGACCTTTTTGACCTTGACCTTTTTTGACCTTGACAGCACGGCCTTGACACGGCGCCCCAGCTGCGAAAGCACCTTAGAACGGGTTTGGAGCTATTCGTTGTACGTAGCACCCCACATTTGGCCAATTTAGGGACTAGCCCTTGCCCGGTGTTTTTGACCTTAATGGCTATGTTTTGGCCTTGATATTTCGGTTTTGGCCTTGATATTTCGGCCTTGATAATTGACCATTCTTAAAGGTGAGTGAGGGATTAGTAGGGATTATCTTGAACTCAGCCAGGTACCTGCCATCTTGCCTTTGGTAGGTATCTGTGCTAACATGAGGTCATGTAGGTACCTGACCTGTTTGGATCTGTCCTAACTTATTTCCATCCGCGGTCGCACACACACACACACACACACACACACACACACACACACACACACACACACACACACCTTACACACACACACACACACACACACACATGCTAGGCTACTTATACACACACACACGCACAACCGCTAGGCTACTTATACACACATACACCCACCCCTACACCTACACACACACACCCATAGACACTACTGAGCACTTGCCACACTATGTCGCCTCTACACACATACACTATAGCACTTATACACACACATATACTATAGCACTTATACACACATACACTATGACATTTATACACACATACACTATGACACTTACACTCACCCATAGACACTTACACTCACCCATAGTCACTTACACTTACCCATAGACACTTACACTCACCATAGACACTTATACACACACTCACATACATACACACACACACTCACATACATACACACTATGACACTTATACGCACTTACACTCACCATAGACACTTACACTAGCCCATATACACTACACTTACACACAGATACACTTTGCCCGCTCACACTCGATAATTTGTGCCTCAACTTTGATGACCTAGCAGGTCACCTCAGCTTTGTTAGCTCATCTTTATCAGTTAATATAGCGTGGTTTCATCTTGTTGGCTCAACAGCTGTGCTTGTCATCTTTGGCAGTTCATCTTTGATGAATGTCATCTTTGTTAAGCGCCTATGTTGATAACTCAGCATTATTGATGGTTCGAGTACATTTTGATGGTTTCTAGTACATTTTGATGGTTTCCTAATCACCGTAAGAAGTGTCTAGGGTGTTATATTATTGTTCCTATGAAGTATTAGATGAGTGCTAGGTGAGTGCCAATGAGAGTGCCAGAAATTGCCAATGACTGCAAGTGAAGTGCCACATAGGTGCTAGCTGAAGTGCCACATAGTGCCAACTAAGTGCCACTTTTTTCAAGCCTTTTCTAGCCTCCCACAGGCTGGAGCCAGCCTAATATGGTGTCTACCCCAGGTGCAGGTACGAGGAATCGGTGGTGTATATTACAAGCTGCTAGGATGCTTCCTACTATGAGTTAGTCTTTTTCTATCTTTTTATAACCTATATATATATATATATATATATATATATATATATATATATATATATATATATATATATATATATATATATATATATATATATATATATATATATATATATATATATATAACTATATATCTTATATATATATATATATATATATATATTACCTACGAACACACACACGCACACACAGCATACACACATGCTAGATACATACACTTACATACACCCAGATACACTCTCACTTGCCTTACACACACACACACACACACAGATACACTTACCATAGACACTTATACACACTTACCACTTGCTTACACACACACACACCGACCTACACTCGACCATAGACACTAAGACACACTTACACTCACCATAGACACTTACATATACACTATGACACTTATAAGCACTTACACTCTCCATAGACACTTACACTAGCCACTTATGCACTTACACTCACACACACACAG
>JABUQX010066438.1:7500-10000 GCA_015478945.1 Trachelipus rathkii
AATATATAATATATATATATATATTATATATATATTTATATATATATATATAGTATATATATATATATATATATATATATATATATATATATATATATATATATATATATATATTATATATATATATATATATATATATAATATCTTCTATTTTTTTCATATATATATATATATATATATATATAATATATATATATATTATATATATACTATATATATATATACTCCCTTCTCTCTCTCTCTCTTCTCTCTTCTCTATATTATATATATATATTATATATATAATATATATATATATATATATAAATATATATATATTATATATATAATATATATATATATATATATATATATATATATATTAGGAATTACGTTCTAGACTTATCCCCTTAACTCAATATAATAACTTGATAATGGCCGGGGAATTCAACGCCCATCACACTTCATAGCTAATTAGCACACATCAAAGGGTGATGCACTTATAGACAGCTTACTTGCACTTAAGTATCCTCACTAACAGAAAGCAATCTACACCACAGACATCTCAACATAATCGAAGCTCTACTTCACCCGACATCTCCACCTGTTCCCCCCAAATACAAGTTACAGCAATTTGGCAAACTTTTCATGCCCTTTCCTCTGATCACACTCCAATATTAATTACAATTGAACATAAATACGCCATATGCACACATCTCTTAAAAAAAACTTAGACAAACTACAAGAAGGCGAACTGACAAGCTTACACTGAATCCATAGAACAAGAACTTCAATCTTTCTGCATAGCCGATTTTCAATCTCTCGACAAAGTAATCCAACACCGCAATAAAACTATACTAAAAGCTTCTAAATTAAAATACATCCCCCAAGGCTACCGTAAACAATTTAATAGTAATTTTTACCTGAAATAGACACCCCAATAAAACAACCAAACTCCCTCCGAAAAACAGACAAGCAAATCAAGTACAAATTAACCCAATTACAACCTCAACAATAGAACAAATAAATTAATTATTTATAATAATAATAAAAATTGGCAACATCACACCGGAACAATAAGCCATTAAACAAAATAAATTATATCGAACAGCAAAAAAAAATCCACATATCACAAACACAATCCCCACCAACACACGAACCCATCTGTAAAGAAAATAAAATCCCCAGTCCAAAAAAATCAATGTAGCATCATTACGTTACACTATTCCAAAAAAAACAATTTAGAAAACATATACATAAATCTACTATCCACACAAACAGATTAACAATTAAACGATTCAAAAGATTGATAAACAATTTTGAAACCCCCCCCTCCCCTTTACTCCTTGAAAAGTGCTTAGCACCATTGAAAACCTCTAAAGCTCACGACCAGAAAGGTCCTGAAAAATATCCAATATACACCTTAAGCACTTAGGAACTAATGCCATTGAAACCCTCACCCAAATATTCAACATAGTTTGGCAAATTAACACTATCCCAACTTTCTGGAAACACACACATATAATCCCTATATTAAAATCATACAAATCACCCATTAACCCAGCTTCATTTAGACCTATATCATTGCTCTCTACAATATCTAAAGTGTTCGAGAGATTGACCCTAAACAAAATCACCTCTTTTATCCCCCTCGTGCATACCCAACGTAGATTCAGACAAAAACATTTCACCACTACGCTACTAACCAATCTAACACAAAACATCCTCACAGGATTTAACCAAACTTTATCCCACAAACGTTCTCTTCTAGTAGCAATAGACATAAACAAGGCTTTTGATATCCACTCCACCTCTTAATATATAAAGTATTAAATACAGATATAACAAAAAATGATCAATGACAAGAAAATAATTACCATCTTCGTATCTGAACATACAATACAGCTAGAGTGATTTAAGGACGCCACACCTCCCACTCATACAAATTATATAATTTAGTCCCCCCAAGGCGCCATTCTATCAACAGCACTTTTAAATCTTTTAATGCATGATCTACCTCAACCTACAACCCTATCTATAAAAATCAACAGCTATGCAGACGACCTAACAATCACAGCCCGAAACTCCTCTATAAATAGAGCAAAAGTAGAGCAACAGCAATATATAAAGCAACTCAAACATTGGCCATCAACAAATAGAATGACTGTCTACCCCCAAAATCCTCTATCACACTACTTACAATCCATAGAAGAGAATCCAACACCCATCCAATGATGTTTATTTCAAACATTAGACTTCCTCTTAATAAGCAGCCCTATATCCTAGGCTTAACCTTCGATACGCACATGACATTCACCTCCCCCCTCACATAAACAATATCACCTCTAGGGACACAAATAAATTAAATGCGATGAAAACATTAACCGGATCAAATTTTGGCCAAAACAAAGATACCTTCACAATAGTTTACAGGAAGTACCTCCGTCCCTTCTTAAACTAGGCATCACCAGCAGCCTGGGCACCAGCAACATCACAGTCCAACCAATATGCAAAACTAGAA
>JABUQX010066438.1:15000-20000 GCA_015478945.1 Trachelipus rathkii
CCAATAATGGTAATAATGATAATAATTAGTGATGGTAATTAGTAGTGATAATGAAATATAAAGTAACGGTAGTATTGATCATGATAGTAAATATTAATAATTATTTATGTATATATGTATATGATATTATATATATAATATATATATATTATATATATATATTATATATATGATATATAATATATATATATATATATATATATATGTATATATATATATATATAATATATATATATATATATGTATGTATATGTATATTTTAATTTTTTTTTGTTTTTATTTCTTTATACAAAAGCGCCCGATAGCTCAGTGGTAGAGCACTCGCCAAACCAAGCGAGGGGTCCCAGGGTCGCAACTGGTCGGGTGGGAAGAATGTGAGCTGTTCTCTCCTTGGGCTTGGCTCCGTCCTGCTCGGACGTTAAAATGAGTAAACTCCTCCTTGATTAGGGCTCTGCCCGTGAGTTGTAAGGGTGTTTATCTCTGTAAAAAAAAAAAAAAAAAAAAAAAAAAAAAAAATCGAAGTTAAAGTTTGAAAACAGGATTAAATCAAACTTTAATGATATCAATTTTTAACATGCTTAACATATCGAAAAAGACATAATAACAGGAAATGTTCATAATTATTTGAATATAGTAATTGAATGTGCATTCGTACACCTACAGCATAATAGGAGAATAAGGGCTTAACCTATTATTATTTCCTTTTCAGTATAACACGGGTAAGGCCCTGGTATGTATTTCGACAGTCTTGCACAACCTTAAATAAAAAGAAGAAAGAATTAATGGTTATAAGTGTGGAGGAATAGGACATAAGAGTTGGGAATGTTTAAGTTCGATTCTTTTAAAACATATTAAACTATATGAAGTATATAGATATGTATTACAAAATTACACAATGATAGATTTTATAATTATTAGTTATCTAGTTAAGATGTAAAACAAATTGTGTTTGTTCTTCGTTTTTGATAAACTTGTTCGTAAATTCTTCCATTAATTTAACTTCTCTTTCTGCTGTGCCGTTTACCACCCTTAATGAAGCTGGAACCTCTCTTACTTTCATGTAACTTCCTTAATTTTTCCAATCAACAGGATCAGTTTGTAGGAATTTTTGAGAAAGACCAAACCTGATAAATACATTCTGAGACATAATGCTGAGTAAATATAAAGGAAGATTTTATTTAGGTATATTCCAAATCATCTTCTTTGATAAACAGTTTATTTCTTTTTTCTTCGACTTGATATTCGGTATCCGTGGTTTCAATAGTTTGTGACGGTATGCGTTGTTTTATTAATATCTGGGTCATCTTTCTTCTCATGTCATCGTTTATTTTTTCATCATATATACCATAAATGACTTATAATTTTGTAAATTGTTCCTCAGCAATATATTTATCGTGGTTTTTGTATTCAAAAAGATTTTAAAGAAAATTAATGTCATTCATGGGAGCTTCAACTGCATATATAGTAGAAAACCATTCTTTCACATAACATTTTATTTTAAAGCAACATATTCGTTTTAATGCTTTCTTCTCTGTTGGTGTTAATTTAAATTGTTTTAAAAAAAAAAATATTTTGAAATAATATATTGCTTTTCCCATCCATCTCCCTAAGTGATTTGCTCCTGGTTACCTGAAATGTATTCCGCGTGATGGACTATTACCTAGAAAATTTTTGCTAGTTCCAAAAATTCTTGATAATCGTGACGAGGTTGATTTTCTTTAATTTTATTTGGGCATACTGTAAAATCTCATTTACATCATCTTTTGATTTTGTTCTTCCCTCTGTATCTGCCTCCCATATCAAATATTGTACTGTGTTGATATTGTTCCAAGTTTTTTGAAATCTTTTAAATAATGTGATCTCTACCCCTTTAGTGGGTGAAAGTTGTACTTTTCTGAAAACCTCTTGCAATACAATTTCATAAATATGGTGTCGACTAGTTAAAAACATGATGTCACGTTTTAGTTTTTGTTCGAGAACCTCACATGTACCGTTTAGCCTCCCTGTATTACTGGCAGTTCTGTCAAATCAAAAACAAAAGCTTGAACATTATCCAGTAGTGACTATTCCTGTAGTGTATCATATACAGCTGAAAATATCTCTTTACCTGCTCCTAATGAAAGTTCAGGAACTCTTAGAAGCTGTTCTAGGTTGAAAGCTGTTGCTATCACTGGGAGTCGATCAACTGACTTTTTTTCCGGTAATATCAGAAAACATTTTAGAATCCCAGTGAATAACTACATAGTTTAATAATTTCGAATCATTAAATTTAGATCTAATGCTTAATGTTGTTTGCTTACGAAACTTTTCTCTACACCTTTTAATGGACTTGCGGTTGACGACATATTTTCTCTGATTTAAATTTAGTGACTCAACGAAAGCTGTCAGCTGTCAGTATATGAATAGCATCTGTATCGCTAACTTTACATTTATCTAGTGCTGCTGAGAGTATAACTGTCAATATTCCTTTTCTAGCTCGTTTGGGTGAAACGTGCGTACTCTGAAACGACACATCACTTTCTATTTCAGCGTATTAGTCGATATCTGACGTACCTAGATTACTAGATGATTGAATAGGTTCTGCTGTAGTTTCTATCTGGGGTCTTGAGTTTTGCTATCCTCTGATGAGGATAATAGATAATTACATTCTGAAATATACATTTCAAACTAGGATTACTTGATATTATGACTAGGAACCGACCGGCCCCGGCCCCGGCCCCGGGCCCCGGCCCGGCCCGGCCCCGGCCCCGGCCCCGGCCCCGGCCCCGGCCCCGGCCCGGCCCTGGCCCGGCCCCCGGCCCCCGGCCCGGCCCTGGCCCCGGCCCCGGCCCCCCCCGGCCATGCCTCGGCCCCGCCCGCCCATCCCCGGCCCCCGGCCCGTACCCCGGCCCCATCCCGGCCCGGCCCCGCCCCGGCCCCCATCCCGGCCCGCCCCGGCCCCCGCCCCGCCCCCCCCCGGCCCCGGCCCCGGAGCCCCGGCCCGGCCAACCCCGGCCCCGGCCAACCCCGCCGCAGCGAACCCGCCCCGGCCACCCCGCCATCGGTGGCCAAGAGATTCAAATGCCCGACCCGCCCCGGCCCCGGCCAAAAATCAGAAAAAGCGGGGTTTTCTACCGGGGTTAACTGTAAATTTTCACTAATAATAGAGGGTTAAATTTGGCAAAATGTAAAAAATATAATTTTAATTGAATACTCGTGTGAAATAAATTGATGGAAAATACACGCAAAGATCCTAAATATATCAACCTTGAATTTGATATTTACTATGATTTCAAATTAAAATTGAGGCAAATTATAATTTTTCCGAGTTTTTTAACAAAAAATGTTCGAAATTTGATATATCAAATGTAATTCGGAAAAGGAAAAAAATTAATTGTTAAATTATTAATGTATATAATTATTGAAAGTAAATATCATCACGTAAAACGTTCAATATTTTTCGAAATCCTCTTTTCAATTATTTATTTAATTGTATTGTATATATATATATATAATATATATATATATATATATATATCATATATATATATATATATATATATATAATATCTATATATATTATATATATAATCTATATATATATATTATACACTTTTGGAGGGGAACTAATGACACTTTTATAGTTATATTATGCTTAACTGTCACTTCATTTTAATACTAATTACACAAATTAAAAACATTGTTAGGACACTTTTTTTTAATGAATAAATTTTAAAAAGGAAAGCTAATTTTGTCCCGACCGCCGAAACCTCCTTCACGGCTAAGGGACTGGGATTTCTTTTCTTGATCTTCATTAGTTAAGGTGTGTTTTCAAGTTGGTCTGCTATTTTCTTCATGGTGTTGTTGAATATTTTGATGGTTTTCATATATTCATTTTGTATAAAATCTATCTTAACTTCACCGGGGATGCTTATTGTAGTTGTTACTATTATAAATGCATAAGGATCCATGATTTTGCAATGGTTCGTGTGATTGATATTTCCTGATCATCTTTATATTGTTGATTTGATTAGAGTAAAGCCTGTGTTACGCTATGACTTGGTTACAGCTTGAAATTTATGCTGTCCTTATTGTTGCAGGTCAATCTGTAATGTTGATTTTTTTCTTCTTTGCAAATCTATGGGTTCACCTATATATGTTTTATTCAAGTATTGCAGGGGATGTGGTATATACAGCTTTGGGGGAGATTTTCTTTTCCGTTTCTATAGACTTGAGAACCTTGTAATTAGCTGATCATAGTCGATGGAGTTAGGGTAAATATTTTTTTGGAGAAAATTTGTTTTTTTTAACGAATATAAATGGTAATTGAGGAATTGGTAGAAAGGAGGTGTTGCTATTTTTCGGAGGAAAGGTGCTATAGTACCTCTTTTTTCCTTTGTTAAATGCTTTTGTGATGAAAATCAGGATAGTAAAGTGATTTGAAAGTATGTGGATGTATTTAGTTTCTTTTGCTAGAAGAGGGGGAGAGCATATACGAGAGTATCGAGAAAAGATGATGAAAGACAGTAAATTTTTGTGTTTGGGGAATGATTAGATTAGCCAATGTATATAGTTTTGGTGCGAATGTTTGTTTTCTATATATAGTAAATTGCAAGTAAATTGTTTATTCCATGTGATTAACGGTATCGTTAGGGAAGGGGAAATAGAGGTTGTTGGAAAGGATTTCTTATTGCAATACTGAACTGAAGGATGCAAATAGAGTTAATATAGTTTTAGGACCAATCATTGGGGTTGGTGTGTGAAGGAGGGAGAACAAAAATGTCATTACATATCTTAATCCATAAACTATTGTTAATAAAGGGAGGGGTAAAATATGATAAAATTCTGTTAGTTCCATATATATTTTACTGAGTATGGGAGACAGGGGGGATCCCATACTCAGGCCGAAAGTTTGTTTGTAATATTTGCCATTTAAATGAAAGAAGTTATGTTGTAATGAGAGATTAATGAGCTGTTTTAATATAAAACAGCTCATTAATCTCTCATTACAACATAACTTC
>JABUQX010066438.1:25000-27500 GCA_015478945.1 Trachelipus rathkii
GGCCTTCTGTGATGGCACTATATCTTATAGACACCCACTTCTCCTAGGAGTGGAGTGGGGGCATGCAATAAAATTTTTGCATATATATATATATATATATATATATATATATATATATATATATATATATATATATATATATATATATATATATATATATATATATATATATGTATGTGTGTGTTGTGTGTGTGTAGGTGTGTTTGTATGTGCATGCTGGTCTATATATGTATTCAAAAAAATCTATACTTTCAGGAGAATAACAGAATAAAATTTTCCCTAAAAAATTTACCATCCACAAAGACTTTTTGCTGACTGAACATCTTTGAATTTTCTTGTTCTTATATTTATAGTAAAATTTTCATTCACTTTACTATTCATGTTTTGTAATTTGAAAGAAGAGTAAAATGTGGAAGAAAAACTAAAATAATTTTAAATTACTCGTGAATTCAGAATATGAAAAATCTTTCATTGAAAGGTGCATTAATTAACCTGAAAGGCTATATGCTTATTTATGGATGAAAAGTAAGAAAAAAAAAGGATCTTGATGGTGATAATGAGATAATTATATGAAATAATTCGACAAGATCATTAAAATGTTTGTACCATCAAGACTTCCGATGTGACTTTGAGCTGTAATTCCCTTTGACAAACACAAGTCAAATTTAAAAGCTAACGTTCAATAAAATAATTAAAATTAAAGGAAAACAACCTGTGTAAAAAAAATCAATAATAAAGTTTTCTGTTTATAAAGAACTGAATAAAGTGGATGATGCAAAAAAATCTTATTACATGTATCAGCAAATTCCTGACTAAAGTAACATGTCTTCCTGTCAAAAAACCTCAAAGTACAAAAAAACTTTATACGAAGCCATTTTTTTTATCAAAATTATTCTCAAGTCCTTAAAGTATCAACTTATGTGAATTTTTAAAAAATCGCTGTAAGGGAAAAAAATTCTTTAAAATTTTTTTGCCTGGAAAATATTGCGTGTACTGGAATAATTTCTTGGAAAGCCTTGAATAGAATTTTATTAATTAGCGTATCTATATTTATATATATATATATATATATATATATATATATATATATAATAATAATAATATATATATATATATATATATATATATGTATAATATATATATATATAATATAATATATATATATATTACCCTGGGTCCATATATATATAATATATATATATATGTAATATATATATATAATATATATATATATATATATATATTATAATAATATATATATATATATATATATATATATATATATATATATATATATATATATATATATATATATATATATATATATATATATAATATTTTTTTAATTTTATATAATTTATATTTATATATATATATATATATATATATATATATATATATATTTCACTGGTCCTTATATATAGAGGGGAAATTTTTTCCTCGAGAATAAAAGGTAGGACCCGGTAGACTTGTTCCATTACATGTTAAAACAATCTATAAAAAAATTTCAGATCAATCGGATAATATTAACCCGTGTCGAATCGAGTTTAAAGTTTGAAAACAGGATTAAATCAAACCTTAATGATATCAATTTTTAACATGCTTAACATATCAAAAAAAATAATAACAGGAAATGTTCATAATTATTTGAATATAGTAATTGAATGTACATTCGTATACCTACAGTATAATAGGAGAATAAGAACTTAACCTATTATTTTTTCCTTTTCAGTATAACACGGGTATGACCCTGGTATATATTTCGACAGTCTTGCACAACCTTAAATAAAAAGAAGAAAGATTAATTTACTTTACGTATTTAGTTCCAAATTACCAAAGAATTATATTTAAAACTTTGATTTATTTAAAAACGTGTAAAACTATATGAAATATATAGATATGTATGTACACAATGTTAGATTTTATGATTATTAGTTATCTAGTTTAACTGTAAAACAAATTGATTTTGCTTTTCATTTTTGGTAAATTTGTCATTAAATTCTTCCATTTAATTTACTCTTTCTACTGTGTTGTTTACCATCCTTAATGAAGCTACAACTTCTCTTCCTTTCATGTAACTTTCTTTTTTCCAATCAACAGGATCATTTTGTAGGAATTTTTGAGAAAGCCAAACCAGATAAATACATTCTGCCACCTGATTCTAAGTAAATATAAAGGAAGATTTATTCTTATCGTTTATTCTTTCATTATATACCATAAATGACTAATAATTTTATGAATTGCTCCTCAGCAATAGATTTATCGTGGTTTTTGTATTCAAAAAGATTTTAAAGCTAAAAAGATACGCGACTTAAACCTATGAAAGAGTGCTATATTCAATAGAGGGCCCGGGATCTAATCCTGGTAAGTGAAGAATCACTCAAGGAGTTATTTTATCTATACAAATTGAACTGCGGTTTAATTGCAGTATTTACATTTATACAAATTATACTCCGATCTAGAGTGGTCTCCTTACATGGGTCCTGTGTTGTCTTTGACC
>JABUQX010066439.1:0-22500 GCA_015478945.1 Trachelipus rathkii
AAAGAGAGAGATAGTGAAAGCGGTAAGAGGCAGTTTGATGCTTCCAAATTTTTCTATCTGTCGCTTAGTTTATTGGAAGTTAAGGATTTATAGTTACTGGTTTAATGTTAGAGTGGTGTAGCTTCTTGATTCCACGCGAGTTGTGGACCGTTCTAGTGGTATACCTCTTTTGATTTTCAAAAACTATCCTAAATCGATATGAAATTTGTATGAATTGTTTTCCAGTTGGGTGTGGATTGCCAGATCCATAAGGTTTTTTTCCGGGTATACATCAAAATGTCTCTTCCATACCTCTACGCGTTCAAAGCTGTTTTTAAAAGGATGGGTCACCTTCTTATTTATTTAAAAGTTTAATAAGCATCACAGTCTTGGAGTATGCTTTGAAGAGAACTAGGTCTCCGCTCCTCCCAATACTCTCCTTTAAACAAACATAGTCTTACACTGAAATCTAGACCTGATAGTGGTATATGTAGATGAATAAGTCGAGTCAGAGATATGGAACTTTTTGGCATTAAGGGATCACCAATAACACAGTTCGGAGATCGTAAATGGCCACGAGTGGTTGGGGAGGGTATGAAGAATATGTCTACAGTCTAAAATGAACCCAGATATGCTGGATTAAGAATTTGGTATTATTGAATTTGGCAATCATTAGGTACTCATTCCAAAATGAATAAGGCATTTGAGTTAAATAAGAATTCTAAAAGATAATCTCACCTCTAGTTTGTTGAGTTACCTTGCTCTTAGCCTCCGACATCATGGAAGTGTGATGAGGCAATTTTGCATACTCTATTCACTGCCAAAACAGTCTCCCTGCAGTCCGCATGATCAGTATTAGAAGCAACGTGCGTACCCTTGTGGAATTTCTTCGCGGAGGCCGCGCAAAGTTGCCAAATAATGATATGATAAATTATTCTATCTTCATTACTTTAATCTATATACTAAATTACAGATACCGGACGTGGTAAAATTAAGATGGATACAGAAAGTCGGAGGTTTCTTCTTGCAGTAACGTGGGAGACGAACGGGGTGACTTCGTCCCTCTTCGCTTACCAGTCGGCTCTAACCACTAACAAAGGATATAAATAAAGTAAAATAAACTAATAAAATTTTATCACCAACTTTAGATCAAACTAAAAGAAAAAATGGATATGTGATGGCAATGCTTTTTAGACTAATTCTAGGTAGATTAACTAAGTGCAAGGATTTTCAAAGGTCTAGAATATCACAGGCGTATAATAACTAACGAATTAGACAAGATATTCTTAATAGTAATTATATCTATATAGTACTCAATATCTGCATTGTTATTAATATAAATATTAGAAATAACTAAATATCTTGATTTCAGTTTTGTCGATTGAAACAGTTATTGCTGAGATCAAAAAATGTTATTTAACATTATTTACTCTAAAAAGAGTAGATGTTTATATGTTGGGGTTCTAGTTATCAATATTCACGGGTGCGGCCCTTCGGGGTATTTCGGGATGGAGCCACTTCTTTTCGAGTATCAACTAACTATATTTGAAAGATGAACGGGGAACACTAGAAATAATAATATAGGGTAGCCTGTAAAACAAAAAATAATATTGTATTATGATTAGAATATAACCATAGATGAGCGTGGTGCTGTCGTTAATCGTTAATGTTATTCTTAATAAAGAAGTCACTATATTTAGGTGTATTAATAAATATAAGAATAATAATTTATTATAAAGATTCACTATCAATATGAAATTTGAGCTTACGGAATTCAAAAACCGTATATATTAGTTTTATTGATAAGTATTTATAATTTGTTAGTAGATATTAATCTAATGCTAATGGCGCTTTCCTTAGACTGTCGTATATATAACTATATATTATAAGTTATGGTTATTACAAATAAAAAGACACGATAAGTCGGAAATATCGCCGAAAACACTATGCGTATGAACCTATACAGTGTCAGGTTGTTATATTAGCTACAGCTCCATAGGAAGGAGTGCATAGAAGATTGCAACAAATATGTTTTTTATCGATGCTGCTCTTATTCTTCGAAAAAAAAACTGTATTGGCACACTCTGACGGCGGATCTATTCTTGTAAATAATCGAAAAAATCGATATATCTTTAGTGTTAACAATATAAATAATATATACATACAATAAGATATAACTTTTATAGCCTTACACATTCACAGTCAGGGGCAATTGATATACGAAGCGTACTATCGAATGTACAAGAGTAGCTTATTTTCATGTCGGCAGAAGGTACTCTTTCACGGTCCCTCATTGTTCTCCACTTACTTATCCTAGTCGGGTATTGAAGGGAGAGGAAGCCCTAAAAATAGTAAAAAAAATAGTTGAATAAATAATTCGAGATTATTATAGAGCTTAGATTATATTGTATCGCGCATATTACGAAATATCTTCAGATAGAAAAGTCAAGTAACAGATGAGCAGTCCACGAACGAAAATAGATACTTAATCAAAATAACGAACACAGTATTACCGGTAAACTCTATATTAATCTACTCATTTATACAGATTACTGTGGATCAGGAGAGATTATTAAATATTAATATATGGAGGCCATAACTTATATCCTTAATTACGCAAACTTATGTGAGTTCCATTGTCATATGACTCTCATCATAATTTGCCAAATAATTTAAAGAAATTTAATAAGTTGACAAATTCTTATATAGTATGTATAAAGAATTGTTAGCTAAATATTGATGTAATTATGACGTCTTTTATGGTCAAGTTTTATTCGATGGTTATGAAAATTACTTTTATATGTAATCAAAATGTTCCCTGCTAAAGATGCATATAAGAGTCTTTTCACTCCTTCATTGTAGTAGTCATTTACTCATAATTCAAGTCCTGAATCCTATTTTTTAATGGCTTTAATAAAAAATACAGAATTTAAGAACTATATTAACTTAACTAGTATTGGCACATATCCAAGATATACCCTATTTCTATTCTATTAATAAATACCTTTAATTTACATCAACAAACCGATTCCCTGGCAATGGGATCCTCCCTTAAGCTCGCGAGCATAGTTCTATGCTAATTCATATTAAATCATTTTGAAAAAGTCTGGTTAAAAAATTGTTCCCCCTCTTTCAAACCAGTGCACTAGCAGAAGATTTATGGTATGTAATACCATATCGGCCCATATCTTATTATTACTATTTTTTCAAAAACAAAGATTAAAGTTTTACCTTTGTTATTAAATTAATCTTACATAATTCCAACATTAAAATAATTAATTCACACATTCAAGAGAAGAGGATGATCGTGGTACTCTTATGCCATTTTTTGACCTAAATATTTATTACAAAAATCCATCCGTCTTGTACAGTGGGTGAGGTTTATACCGAAAGAAAAGACTGTATTTCAGGTCTAAGGATTTAAAATTGTTGTTAGTACCACATACACTCTATAGGTATAGAAACTCAATGTCAAAATAGCATATTAAAATACTTTAATTATATAAATATTACACTAAAAGAAATGTAAAATATTTCATCATATTAAGTATACATTCTCTCTTCTTCCAAGATAGCTAATATATAGAATTATTTATACATGTAGTTCTTTAATTTCATTTAAAAGTAATTATTTTCCATAAACTAGTTGTAATTAAAGTATAAAATGATTATTCTTATTCTAATTCGTGTTACACCACTAGTCCTGTGACTTACTATCAGAGCCTATAATTATGAGTTATATTAATAATTAAAAATAACTACCCTATCTTTTTATTGAGACATGGAGGGTACGAAACAATAAGCTCGGTAAGCGTGGATAGAAAGATCCGACTGACTACCGACAGGTCGGTGGTACATTTGGCGGACGGATCTGCGGTTCTCCATCTCCTATTTTGAGACAGATTTCCATATATATACGAATCTTCTCTCATTCCTTTCTCTCTATTTATTTAATTATTTTATTTTTATCTTCATAATTTTATTATATTATGTATTTATAGAGCCGTATAAATTTCCTAATGCATTTCTTGCAAGTCCATAATATAAGACTTGATACGACTCTTAATAGTATCCACACACTGTTGTTACTCTTTCGTTCTTCACTATTATAATTAATTTATAAATTATTCTTGTTAGACAGGCTGTGATGCTTGTAATATAATTGAGTCATGTCTAACTTCTTGCGCCAAAAATCTCTATTTGAGGAATGCGTGAATCTTAACTATAGGGGTGATCTCAACACGTAACAAAATTCATATGGATTGATATTCTACCTAGCCGCATGTCACTATTTTCATTAGAATTGTCCCATCAGGGATGATTCCCACACATTAGAACACACTATTATAATTAGTAAATAAACTTTAACAGCATACTGGCCTAAAAGTAATCACCAACCAAACACCTCGCATATTTTTGAAACATTATTACATTGCTTATAAACACTTATAATACCACTTCTATTAAATAGTTGATCTGGACCTTTTTTAAAGACTGCATATTGTTTTTTAACTTCATATGATTCTATAGAAGTGATGTGTTGTCCTGAAGTTTTAAATCTAATGTTATATCGAAACATAATCAGTTTACATTATCATTGTAAAGATCTATCTATATTCTGTTTGCCGTATATATATAGTAATCTGTGGTAGTCCTGTCATTTGTTATTTTTAGTTTCTCTAACACAAATACTAATAATTATTAACAGTTAACATTTTATATGTATATATAATGATTCCAATATTAGTTTATAGATGCCAATAATAATAATTCTATCATTTGTAGATTTATGCGCGACGTCATTATAGTTTCAATTTAGTACAGTTTTTGCTAAATAGTATAGAACGAGTTAAATATTTTTGATTAATGTAGGAAAAAATGTCAATAATATTATGTAAATTAACTTTAAGCAATTTCTATTGTTTAATATTGTTAAGACTGTTTTAAATTAAGGTACTGCAATTAATTATATATTAATTATTATATTATGTTCTTTACAACCTGTAGTGATAGGTGATAATTTATAAGTTAGGGAGTTTCGACGACGTACGTGTTACTTTGCAATTATTAAGATTTTCATGTGAGAGTGAGCTGCATATGTAGTAAATCATCTATAATTGCTTTCTTCATGAATTACATAGTTAAAATTCTAATGTCATAGAAGCTGGATCAACACTTATTAATAATATAATAATATAAATACTTAAAGTATATATATTATAATAACAAGATATATATACTATATCTTTAATATATAACATAGGTTTTAGAGGTTACCTATTTGGGAGTGGCGAATATAGTAGGTTTGAGCCGACAATTTGACCGATATCGTATAGCAAATATAATACTATATAGGTTGCGGATTGCAGAATATGCGAGCGCCAAATTATATTGAATAGTTGCGAAATTGATGAGCTTGCCGAACGACAATATTTATAAGCAAAAATATACTATACCATAGAATCGCAACGAACTTATTAAAAAGAGAAGAATAAGATAGACAATAAGACTATTAAACGCATCCGATCGATGCCGAAATGTCACGAATCGGAAACAAGTTCTATGATATGCTGAACATACTCAGTCACTTAATTCTAAAATTTGACAGTCAGCAAAATTAGCACTGTCATCAGTCACCCTTTTGATATAATTGAGTAATTGTTTAGATGAGATAATAGTTTGTTTTACATATTTGGAAGTTAATTGAATATAAAAATAAAAATTATTTTATTATGTCAATGTTATTTATTATGGGAATTGTATTTATATATTGTGTGAAAATATGATTAATTGTATAATTCTTTAACTTTTCAATAATTGAAATTTCAGTTTAATTATATTTATTATAATTTAATATTATATTATTATATATATTAAATTATTAATTTCAAATTCATTATTTATAAATTATTCATATTAATTATATCTTAAATTCTTTATTGTAAAAAAATTCCAGAGGGTTTAGTCATTGGATTTATCCATATTATAAAATATAGTCTTGTTTTAATTGATTATAAATACTATATAATAAATTCTAATCTTAAAGTACTGTATTTTATAAATGTTTTAGCAGTAATTATATTTCAATATGGATAGATGCATAAAACTATTGAGTTAATATTATCATAATATGTTTATATATATATTATTTGAATTGTTATATATGTTTTTAATTAATATACATAGTGTAAAAGTATATAGACTTCTATATTAGAAAGAGTATGATATAGATTAATATATTAAAAGTATGAGATAATAGTAGAGTGCTGTAATACTAAATAGTACTTATTATTAATATATTAATATATATAATATATATATAGTATATATAATATAAGCTATTATAATAATAATATATATATATAAATATATAGTATAAAATAATAATATATAATAATATATTATATAAATTATATTAATAAGATATATAAATTAGTGATATATAATATATAAATATAGTTATTATTATATTATTAATGGTTTTATTTATACTTGAGCAAACACTTATTCCGCTTAAGTTCGTGGGTACGCTGAGCGGGCCATGGCCTTGTCCTTCTACCTGCATATATTATAAATTGATATGTTCGTTCATGATAACGCTCGGACGCGCTCATCGTCTTCCATCTGTACTTCCGAACGAACGTGACCAGCGCACTATTGTTGATACTGGTCAGGACGTCATTGCCTATATTCGCACCTTCAAAATTCTCTCACACTTCCATTATCCCAATGCATTCCAAACCTGCGCGCTGCCCCTCGCTTCATTCCCTTGTCTATCACCCGTCAGCAGACTACGGCTTGGTATACGCATCAAAAAATTCTCACGCTCTTGTTTCTCTCAATCATATCTAATTATGATCTATAACAATCTTCAAGAATTCTCGCAACACTGCTGACCCGAAGATAACACCAATATTGTCGAATGCCATTCCGAAGTGCAAAGCTCTCTTCTTTATCACCCAATCAGCTAAATCCCTGCGTCGTTCTTATTCGCTTAATTCCCCAGATCAAACCGTCTCGGCTATGCCTCTAAAATAACTCAACAATCAATTCAAGACACTTCTTTCGTTAATAGATCCGTATTCTATCCTTCTCATAACCATCGTTGTATGTTGTAATTACTCCAAGATATGAATGCGGAACAGCTCATCAGAGTATCCCTATTCCACTACTAGACGATTTGGACGCCTGCGAAACACATTATCTTTTTCAAGTGTATCATAATTATTAAAGTAATTATATTGGCGATTGAGAGAGATTCCACATTTGATCGGTTTCATGGGTCTGAAATCTATGAAGGTTAGAAGGGCAAGCGGCTCGGATGCAACTTCTCCCAGAGCTTTTAAGGAGGTTGCTTCTGAGCTGACTCCGCACCTGTGACTCTAGCTCTCTCCGTCAATCCCTCTTCCTTACAGCAAATCTCAAATACTACTAAATTAGTTTCGAAGAAATAAAACCCTTTTTACTTCAGATCTGGAACTGACTCAAACAAGTACCTCCGAGTTCTCGAAAAAAGGAAGATTCTCTACACGATCTCACCCCTCTATTAACCATTAGTTTGAGTCTCCTAAAACATTAACACCATCTTTGATACTTCTACTCACCTGATGGTTTATGCTAAGAAACCTCCTAATAAGACTCCTACTATATAGACATCTCTCTCGAAGATCTCCTTCACGCAAAACATACTTATAGCGATCGTTCCTGAATGTCTATCGCCACTAGAGCGCTGTATTCCATGTGACCGATACATGTGTCGTATTTGCGCATAATGTTCACTTCCCATGCTTATTCACATCTCTTATCACCGATTCTAATCCTCCTCTCTTTCGTCGCTTACACCCGTAATCAATTGGACGAATCATCTTCTCGCTAGGACGAGCTTTTGAAATTTCTCACAAAAAAGTAATATTGAGCACTGATGATGATGAGCATTGAAATCACCTATCGCCTTATACCCAATAGTCCTCTTTAACCTCCTTTGCGCTAATACCTCTCACTCCTCTCTCCTCACTAGTACCTAATATATTTAGCTTTCTTACAACACACTCAATTCTGCCTAATATTATCACTGAGTACTGTTTCTGTCAAAAGGCCGTTAGCTCACCAGTTAGTTCTTAGATCTTTATACTCTCCTATCCTCTTACTATATATTCTAATCTAGTGCAACATTCCATAGAATTAACTCCTTCATTCTCTAACTCTTACTCAATACTTAACTTCTCCATGCATCAAGAATCATAGTGTTTTGAATCCTTTGCCTATACTTCTTTCTCTCTCTCACTTCACAGTCAATCTTTCATACAAGTTCGTGAATTCATTCTTATCCTGTATACTAAGACTGGTTCGTTCATTGTCGGATTTATTCAATCCACGCGCAGAATGTGGAGATTTGTGCGGCGCGATCGCTAAATTCCAACTTGTATCTTCGAACACACAGTTCTCTTCACTTCCCGATCTAAATCTACTAACACTTGCACATCATCTCCGCTCTAAATATCTATTCTCTCGCCATATACCTTACTACTCTATAGACAGGTTCTCCTGTTTCACTGTGAACAATCCACTACATCATAGAGCAAATAACATAAACAAAAAAATCTATTAAGGGAATGTGTCTCCAACGCTTCCACTATCAACGCATAGTCTGCCTAGGTGGTCTTATAAGGATAACTCGAGAGTGGCTATATTAAGCGCAGAAACACACTCATCTTCTCTCTCGTCCAGTGCCTGTGACCCTCTCTGCTCCTCTACCAACTATATTAACTATGAGTAGAGCATCATACACACCCTTGCGCTATATCCTTCGGAAATGCTCTAAAACTGGGGAGGAGGGGTGCTTCGTGGTCTTTACCCAATTTTCTGTAAGAATTATGCGATACTCGAATCGACCATAAGCCAAAACGCATTCATAAGATCCTGTGAGCTTTCCTGTTTTTTCCTTATTAGTTTCTCAAGTACAGCTTGATTAATTTACTCAATTTCAATCCATTTGTATTTCCAAATCCCCTCCGTGGCGGCCAAATAGGTTCGCCCCTCCCCCCCATCCCCACCTCTTGAAAATCATCCTTATCTCTCCCACCCATTTCATGTCCAATAATTCTCTAAAATATTTCCCCATCTGTTTCCTCACCTTAATCTCCCTCGCTATCCATTCCCCTCCCTCTCCCTTAACCCTCTCAAATTATTCCATCTCTTTCCTTTTTATTTACTTCTTTCCAGAATATCTGCTCCCCGTGTCAAAATTTCTTGGTCACTTTTTTCTACACCTAATTCATTATTTGCAATTTCTCATTTCGCCTCCTCCACCTGCCCTCTTTGCTGCACTCTAACCCTTTCTATATCTCCGTCCAGTTCCTTCTCCTATTCCCGGGGGCCGGCCGGCTATACCCCACTGAGGGGCTATTCACTAAACGCGGACTCCTAATTTTTCTTTTCTTACCAAGCAGCATTAAGCTCGCTCGACGTTGGCACGATCACCGCATGAACGTCTCTGCTCGTTTTAGGTCTAACTGTCTACAAGGAACACTTTTTCTTGAGCGTGCGACATATCTCGCCTGCTTTTACAAATGTCTCTTTCAAATTCTCGTATTCCCGAGCAACCTCCTACCAACTTGCTCCTAGTACAGATACCTTACTTCCTACATGTCCCATTTGCTGCAAACAATTTATTCCAATCCAAACTCTCCCTAACGAATATCAAAGCTCTCGCTCGCTATCACATTTGCTCATTGCGAGGTTTGTATGCTAGATGATTCCGAAACTTTTAGAAGGTAGGTGTCATCACTAATTACTCACCTCCTGACTATGGGCTTGACTGTCGTGACCTAACGTTAACCTATCTCCCCCTACCGTGGAATAACGTAGGACAAAAACTACGTCAAAATATAAAATAGATTACTAGATATAACCCCATAATCTGTCCCCCTGAATATCATTACACATCTAGTAAATATGGTAATAATTGTATATAAATATGTAGATAAATTACTATTATACATTATAATATATATTAATATATATATATATAGTATATTAATATAAATATAATTATATATATATATATATTCTATAGTATATTATATTATATAGATAATATATAATAATATATAAATAATTATGATTAATATATTATATTTAATGTATTGTATGTTAAAATATAGTAAAATACTTAATATTTAATATTAATAATATGAAAATAAATATATTATATAAAATAAATTATAATATATATAATATTAATTATAATATATATATATATATATATATATATTAATACAAAAACTACCTATTAATAAATAAAATATCACTACTTATCTATGAGTACTCACTATTGTAAAATATCTGAATATACAAACTTTAATCCTCTTAACTTTAATACTTCATCTCTCACAACAGCTCCTATTCTCACTGACCTGTGCATATCTTCGAAGCACTTTGATCGTGGTGGATTAATGAGCGGAGAGGAAGAGAGGTCAATCTGCGTCGCTTGCCTTACGCCCTAAGCTCAATAATTGGCAAGAGCTATCCGGCTTCCTCTTGACTCTTTACATTTGAACAGACTTCGACTTTCTGCACTATTAACAGGATTGGAGCTGTTACTCGTTGACGGGAATGCAGAACATAGGTTCATTCTTACTTCGACGCTTAAATCTTTCTCTCTCAAAATCCATGGTTCGGTTCGGGATCGGCTGTTCTCTGCCATTCAGGCTAGAGACCGCGCTTATGGTGGTGGAAAAATTCTCGTTCGTATACTCTCCTGCTAATTTCATATCAGCTAGAACATCTGTTACACCGGATAACTCTTCCGACGAGCAAAGCAGGGCTTTCATCAAACGAAAAGTGCCGCTAACATACTTGGTTCTCCTACTGACAAATCTGTCTGGAGCTTCTTATGCACATATATGAACAACATCCTCACACAGAGTCTATCAACTGTAAAATATATATGCCTTTCCTGCTCTTATCGATCTGAATGTCTCTGTATTATGTCATATATAAACTCTACCAACTGTAATAAAATGAAGGCCAATACTTAATTCGCCTCCTATATTGTTCTCTAACATTCAAAACTTCCTGAGTACGCTTTTGGCATTCCTAATCTTCCTAATCACCCTTCATCCTCTTCCAAGGTGTCCTATTTGTCTATTATGCCTTTGTAAGATTTACTATTAATTTCGATCGGGTGGTACAATGGGCATCTAGAGATAATGATACGTATATTTTAGGTAAGGTAGTGTGCACCCGGGTATGGCATATCCCTCCACCGAATTTTGTAGAGAGTTATAGTGGTGTCATGATACCTAAGAGCCTAGGCCCTCCCTATCTAGTCAATATATACTTAATATATTTGACTCTATGCTCTCAATACTTAAAACACTATATTCCTCTCAGTGTTGAAAATATAAGTCACTGCACTGTCCAACCTATTCGAAAAGAGTGAAGACCGGCTCTGATACCCTTATACTATAACTGATCAATGAGTAACGCCTATATAGCTGTCTCAAACGCATGTATTTAACTAAAATCTAAGATTACTGTCGAAACCTAACTTCCCGTTAACTTTGCTCACTTCGTCGGTGAAGCACATTTATTAATTCTGGTCTAAGTTTAGTATTCATTCTCTTCTTCAGATAGCGCGCAGTAAGTGTCTATTACGGTCGTCGCAGTGCGGGTACTGGGGAGGTAATGGTACGCGCTTGCGAGGATATCGCTAACAGAAATAGCAATGTGGGCGGTTTTCACCGCCCGGAGCAAATCTTACGTTGAGTGTTGGACGGCTGCCGATGGCGCTGAGCATAAATTATTTTATCCAGAAAGCGCAGTTTGGGAGGATTCCGGCCGGTTGGGAATGGACTGTTATCGGGGGTTGCGCTGGACAACACTGGTAACTATAAGTGATATATACAAAGATCACCCCACTTTGGTTTCCTCCTTCTCTTGGCTTACTATATTAACGTCTATATTTCTTTATCAAGTCGACTCTAATATCGCTGTTATTGATAGGAGCATACGTTCTTCTATACTTTTTTTCTGTCATATGATGGTTTCCTCAGGGTTCTTTCTATACTCCACTATCTTTATTCTTACTGTTTCATTAATGTCTTTCTACACATACTGTACTACATCTAACTTCATTACCACACTAAGTGATCATAACATATGCCGATTGAAGTCGAGCCCATTTTATATCATTCTTCAAGCTCTATTATTATAATTTCAATTCCTACTCTATTACTGTTTACTATCCTAGTAATTAGCCATAGTTAATCTCGTCTTATAATCTTTATCCGATTCTATATAATTGTGCAGCAGATTAGGCTGGATAAAACAATTAATATACCTTAGATGATTTTGTGGTGGTCGCCGTGCTTTAAGTGACCCTCGAATGGGGGACCTGCTAGTGACAGGAGTTATTTTCTTCCTAAAAAATACAATGTTCTCTAACTACAAATCTCCTCTACTCTAAACGCACAACCTTTCATCCCGCCTTTCTAACTTCAAGTCTCTATCTCATTCGCAATCGGGTCCATCTGCATGTGTGCGCTACCTTCTCTGACTACATTACACTAAGTGCATTCCCAACCTCTTTGGGCCCGGTTAACACAAACTAAAAAAACGTCTGAGAGAGAGAGCTCTCTCAATTCACACTGCGGGTTTTCTATGCTAGTCCCTGCGTGGGCGCACCCTCTCATAATATGCCCACACTCGTGGGATTCTGTCTTTCAAGTGGTTCACCTCGAAAGCAAGTACTTAATGTTCTGGCTTTGTCCGCACACTTTCTTATTGCTTGCAGCTATAGCTCACACCCCAAAGCCTATACACCATGCGCGGTCTCTCATCCGCTCTCTTGTATAGGAGGTACGTTGGTTGGTCTTCTCTGCCATCTCTGGCCGGTGTGGGCGTCTTTCGCGCTCACAACAACCTCAAACGCCGCTCTTGCATAGACGGGTCGATCGTCTAATAGTAAGCTGCCAAAAAAGGTCCCTTATCTAAACCTGTTTCTGCTTCACTGTCATGTTCAGGCTTCGACTACTTTTTGCCAGGCTCCATCATCTATTGTCAGGCGACGGATGTTGGTACGTGTCCCCTTTATCCGATTTACGATAGGATGCTGCCGGGGTACAATGCTTGGCGCCATAAGATGTTCGAACGGGCAACTTTCATACCACTTTGGGGTTCCATATGCTTTATGCTACACACAGGAATAACGTGTGGTTAACGATCGCCTCAGTAGCACAAGGGATGCAGCTGATCTCGCGCACCTTTGAGTTTTGGTGTGTTGGATGCAAGGTGAACCGCTACTAGCGTTCTTAGACTGTACGGGGGGCTTGCGGTGCGTTCCCTATGCTTTCTTGGGGCGCACTGCAAAAATCATTGTCTTCTGTGGAAATCTTCGTCTCCTTTCCAATCCTTTTTTCGGGTCTTAACCACCTCGCCGACACCCTTTAATTCTCCTTTCATTCCCCTAAAAGTCTTCTTAATAGCGATTAGTCGTATGTACTGTTCAAACATCCATTGCTAAATATTTACCTGGCGTTAATAGTTCTACTTCCACCAATTAGGCTACACAGGAGTAAAAATTTCTTTTACTCACACTGCTTACTTGCAACACCACACCACAATCTTTTGGGGCTTGAATCTAGGTGCTTCTTGCCAACGCCGAGTATCGATGGTGCATTTGAAAAACTCTGTACTGGGGTATAATATACTCATCAAAACATAACATTATAATTTATTGGAAAATAACCATAAGCAAGCCTAATTGCTTCGACGACAGTCGGATCATAATTAATTATATATAATATAATATATAATATATATATATATTATATATAACATATATTATATAATATAACTTATAAATATAATGTAAGAGCACCGTCAAGTAAACAACGTGAAGGCAAAGAAATGACGATAATGAGATGTGCTGTAAAGTACAAGTGAGGGAGCAAAGGAAGGGAGTGTGGTCCTGTCAGAAGCTTAGCAAGTGGAATCTCGTTATGCGATCAGATGAAACAGGTTAACATTAGCATATAGCAACGCACGAACTTCTCTAGATTTGCAGAAAGAAACGGGTGGGTTACATAGCCAGGCAGACGAATGACGTAGTTATATTATGTAATACGGTATAATCAGACGGGATCAGAAAAATAGGAGAAGAACATGACACCGGAGGAAAAAAAACAAAAGTGGATAGATGTTATTTGATGAGCTTTGTTGAAAAGCGGACGGTCGGAACATATGCAGGTCAAAAGCGCAAGAGGAAGGGAGAGAGAGAGGGAGAGGAGGAGGAGGAGAGAACGTGGAGGGAGAATAGGAGGAGTAATAACGGGGAGGAATTTGAGGAGGCTTTGGGGAAAAGGAAAAAAGAGCAGAAAAACTCCTGGTGAGTGAGGCTGGGATAAATATTGAGTTGCTGAAGGGGGAGGAGATGGCTGAAAGCCCTTGATAGGCTTGAGATTTCTGCACCTAAGGTTGTTGGGTGAGATGATAGAGTGCCTCCATTTTTCAACTAACGGCATAAAGAGTGTCAAGGAGGAAGGCTCAATTTTAACTCGTAAGTTTTATACTGCTCCTCCTTTATCTGCTTCCCTATCTATACTATGTACTTTTTCTGGTTAATCCGGTTGGCCAAACTAACCTTCAAGGACACTTCCACAGCTTCTTCGGTTATCAGGGACAATAAATGCTTCTCCCAAGTCATGAAGGGGAATATATGCCTGTCTTATGGATCCATCTTTTCTGTATCATCTTATGCAAACAGTTAAACTTAGTATTCTACACTCTTGTACCCAAAATACTGCTCTTCACCAATCTTGGCTCTATTTTGATCTTAAATTTCTTTCCAAATATTCTTTCATATAAGCCATGGATCCATTGTGAATTCCTCTAGTATTTACAAATTTCCCTGCGTTCCCCCTTAAGGTTAAATATAAATGAAATATGATGACCTTCCCCACTTCCGCACTCTACCCCCAACACCAGATTCAGAAAATCTAGATCAACGGCGTTCAGCCAATCTCTCCCTTAGCAACTAATATTTACCCATCTGCACAGAGTTCCCCCCCCCACCCCGCTCTTCCTTTACGCTCTCAATTCCTTCCGTTATTAACTCCTCCATCTCCCTCCACGTTTCTCCCTCTCATCCTCTCCCCTTCGTCTCACTTCCCTCGACTGCACTTCCAATCAAACAACTCAGCAAGAGTACTTCTATCACTTTTGTTTTTTTTTCCGGGCTTACCAAATGTTTCTCCCATTTTGTCTTTGATAACATAAACTCTGCTACTCTATACGTCTTGAATTAGAAATGCCTTCTTGCATCCTTCTATATCACAGTTCCTCACATCTCAGACCTCCACTTCCCTCCTCACTCACCTTTCCTTCATTTGTTGCTTCCACGTACACGCTCTATATATATTATAAAAATATATATATCGATAATATTATATATATAACTATTATATATATAATTAATAAAGTAATATATTATATATATAAAATAGTTTTTTACAGTTCACCCACACCACGGGGCAAGCCATTTCAGGGTGGGGTGTGCACGTAAATTCATCCGATACCCGAAATAACGCAGATCGACCAATACGCGCGTTAAGTGAGGGAAAAATAGCAGGAAACCAGAAAGGAAGGAATTACAGAAAGATGTGAAGAAAAGAAGGACGCAGGAACCTAGCCAGAGTTACATGCTACACAAACGCCGCCAATACAATCCCTTAGCTACAGGGTCGTAAAGGTGGTGGTAGCTACGCGAGTGAATAGTTCCCTCGAACACTTGCCAATATAGAAAAGAGATAAATACAAATCGGGCGCAAAGATAGAGGTCAAGTAATTGAGAAAGTAAGAACAGGTTATAAAAAAGCCCCCGTGGGGGCTTTTGTGACTCACCTGTCTAAAGCGGTTGAAACAAACGCCCCAAATATGAAAAATAACTCCTAATACAAGAGGATGACACTTGTAAGCGGAATGAGAAGAGGAAAAAATCCTGCCAGTCTAATCAGAATCCCAGTTTTTGAGGCCGCCCTAGAACGGGATTGGTCAAGCATTTTTTGTTAATGTTTAAGGCCAGATGTTAATATGGTCAACGAGGATAGACGAGAGAACACGATGAGATAGGAACGTTAGGAAGGTGTTTTTAAGAGAGGGAGATTGTAGACAGATTTTTAAAGATTGAAATTACAAGGATCAGACGCCCCAATCGAATTTTATCCAGATGTGCGAAAGAATGAAGATAAGACGAGAGGGCAATTCCTAGAAGTAAAAGAAGGAGCAGAATGAATGAGTTGAGAATGAAGGGCGGAAGGCATATGGATTAGAGTGAGTTGCCAGGAGAAGAATTAATGAAAAGAAGCAATAAGTAGAGATAGAGAAAGAAGAGAACACAATATTAGAAAAAGATAGAAGAATTAGCTCATCAAACAGCGATATTGAGCGCTGAAAACAGCTAGACAAGTATGAAAAGAGAAGGAGGAACCCAAGGGGAAGCTTGGAGAGCAGGTAACGCGGGCATACCGTCAAATGCTTGGATAGCGAAGCGCCATAGCAAAGTCTAACGAGTCCAAGGGGAAAACATATTTCTGTAAGAAAGTAGATCACGCAGTAGACTCGAACACAGAAAGCATACTGGCGACTAAGAAGAGATGAATTCATTTTTCTATCAAATGAAAGTCCTGCTAGGTTCCAATTTTGAAACTACCTCTGAGGAGAGCATAATAGTCGATAGTAGGAAGGATGAGCGTCTCATTTTTTCGGAATAAGGTTGGACATGTGGTGCTTCAAACTGGAGGAAAGTGAATCGAAACATAGGAGAAAGTTGAACGATGGGATGGGCCAGTCGGATAGCAACTTTCAAAACTGGGGAGACATCACGGCCACCGCCTTTAAGTTATAATCAGGAGCCAGCAGCCCGAATCAAAATGTAAATAAGCAAAGACCAAGAACTGGAGGAAAGTGGAGAGAGATGCAAAATCGCCAGGGTTGAAGTAGAGGAAAATAGAGGCGAAGAGCTTGGCTTTTCAGTGAGATTAGACAACAGAGGCATACGATCGAAAAGGAGGAAAGGCAGAATTAAAGAAGTGTTAGAGATTTTGGCAAGAGGAGAAATGTCATAAGCAGAACCAGGAGTTGCGCACCTTCGTTTATAATGTAAAGCCTCTTGCGTCGAAGAGACCGTAACGGATTTCTAGCTGAATGAAATAGCGGAGAGTGATAGTAGAACGAGAATTTTCCACACCCAGAGACCTGCTCTAGTTGAAGGCCAGAGAACAGGCGAACCCATGATAAGGAGACAAGATTTAGTTCGAAGAAGGAAAACCTGGCCATCCGTCAACGATTACAGCTCCCACCTTACATGCAGAAGCGAAGCGCATCAGAGTCCATAAGCTATTCCAATACGTTAGCGTAGAACGACCGCAAGCCAATCACCATAGATCAAATGCACAAAGAGCACAGGGCAGGATTGGGCTGTTGAGAGAAAGTATTAAAGTTTAAGAGATAAAGTGTGGTCAATTACCAATAGGAGCAAGTAGTGATTTAATTAATGTAATTAAATAAATATATATAATACTATATAAAATATATTATAATATAAATATAATATATAATAATATATATTATATAATATATTAATATATATATATATATATATAATTAATATAATAATATATAATATATAATAATACATTTACTACAATATTCCATATTACAGATGTAAAATTATTCAGAAGGGAGGTAGGGGGTTCTGATAATTGTGGTTGTAGATTAAGGTGGGGAGAGGTAGTTAGGGAAGAAGAGACTAAGAGGAGAAATAGAAGTCATAAGTGGAAAAATAAGATGAGGAAGTGTAGGTAGATCATGGGAGGGTAGGAGGATAGAGTGGAAGGTTTGAGGGACGGAAATTAGGAAGTGGAGGAGGAGTGGATGAGAATTAAAGAGAATTTGTGAAGAGGCCCGAAGGATTGGGTAAAAAAGGGGATAATAGAGAGGAAAATAGAATTCATACAGGAGCCGTGGGTGAAAAAAGAAAAAAGAGGTTTGTGAAATGGTTGGCGAATAGGAGAAGGGAAGCTCGGAGCAGGTGCCGATAGGTTAGAGCTCAGCAGAGGGCAGGTGAGAGGCGAAAAGAAGAGCAATAAAACGGGTAAGAAAAGTGACAGCAAAATTTTGAAACGGAGCAAGATATTCTGGAAAGAAGTAAATAAGAAAAAAGGCAAGAAGCGGAGGTTAGGGGGAGAGGAAGGGAGGGACGAATCGATTGGGGGAGAGGATTAAGGGTTGAGGAAAAGCAAATATATTGTAGAGATTATTGAATGAAATGGGTGGGGAGAGGAGATTATGGTGATTTCAAGAGGGAGGGGGGAAGTGCGGGAGAAGGGAGTGGGAATACAATGGATGAATTATAGGACGGTTAAGTATAGGATAAAAGGAAAGTCCACAGGGGCTTCTAGAATTGTGTGAGTATGGAAATGTTACAGATGGGAGCAAAGGAGTGGAGGAAGTCTTAAGGTATATAATATGTGAGAGGGGATGAGGTATCACGGAGTTGGAAGGATTGGTGTTTTTGTCCCTGTAATAAAGGGAAGGGATAGGAGGAGTGTGGAATATAGAAGGTTGTGCTTTGAGTGACAAGTGGGAACGTGTGATGGGAGAGACATGCAAGGGTGAATATTCGAGAATTACGGAGAGAGATGGGGAAGAATACAAGAGGATAGGGTGGGAAGGTGTGTTGATCAAGTATTCACAATGAAGATGCTGGGAAGGTATAGAAAGGAAAGGGACAGTGTACGGGTGTTTTCTGATCGGAGAAAGCGATATGATGAGAATTGGAAAGGGATTATGAGGTGCGAGAATTGGAGTAGGGGTAAATAGTTAAAGTTATTAGCGCGTTATAGGAATAGCAGAATGTGTGTGAGAGATTAGGGGGGGAGAAGGGATGTTTGGGGAAAGAGGGGTAAGATAGGAGTTAATACTGTGGTTCAAATTTATTTAAATGGAAGTGCTGAAGGAAAGATAGAATGGGGGGAAGGGGTTGCGGTTGATAGGGGTAATAGATGGGAAGTGAACCTGATCTATGGCGGAGATACTGGTTATGGGAAGGAATAAGAGGGTCTATATTTGGTGGGAGTTTGGAGAGGTGTGTGCAAAGTCTTAGGATAAACCCAGGAAGGAGTAAAGTGTTAGTGTTTGAGGAGGAAACAGATGAGGGGATGGGTTAGAGAGTTGAGTAGGAGTGTAGTATTGAAGAAAGAAAGGTTTCAGAAGAATATTAGGGATGGATTGGAAGGAAATAAGAAAGAAGATTTCAGAGACAGGAACAGACACAGAGATACCGAAGAGAGAAGTTAGAAATATAAGCTTTGTGTCAGAGGGAATTAGTAAAATTGCAACTTTACGTATAATTGAGTTGGAGAGAGGTGAAGCAGTTGGAATTGATTCAGAATCGTTGTAGATGGAATAAGAGCCAAAGGTTTAATCGATAAGTTAAATTTTACTATCAGATAAGACAGACAGCAGCGCTGTCATCGAAGGAAACAAGATTAGGATAGGTGGAGGAAACAAAGTTAGAGCTAATATTTTTCCAAAGATACAGAAAGACAGTAAAAAAGTGAAACCGGGATGATTACTGCATTTTCTACGGATAAAATGTTTTTAATGTCACGAAGAATAATACGTTTTGCATGATTCCCGAGTGATATATAAACATCCAGAGTTTCTCGAATTTAAAGATGTCTGAAACTTCTAAAGGCAGGGTCTCTGTCATGGATAGCATGACTTCAATAAAAGTTAAACAAGTTTGAGATTTAGTTGAAGTGAATGAAAACTAAATAAACACCAGCATCTCGAAAAATTACTTTCATAGAAGCAGAAATCATTCCCAGAAAGAAAAATCAAATTCGCTCATTTTACAGCACAGAAATACCATGAACGCTTCCTCAGCGAGAGTGATGATCCATTTTTCTTGTCAAGTACTTGAAGAGGTGAGTATTTACCATAATTTGATCAAGTCTTTGATAAATATAAATAGTGTATATACTATATATATATATATTACTATATATATTCTTATACATATATATATATATTTATATATATATATCTCACTATATATCTCTCTTCATATATATATATACTCTCTTTCTATATAATATATAATTCATATTATATATAAATTAATATATATAAATTTATAATATATAATATATATATTATTATTATATATATTACATGTATACACGACTGATTCTTATCTAATGTGGAGAGTGGGTATAGGATTAGATAATATGGTAAAATAACTAAATAACTATATATATATACTATATATATTATTAGTATATATATTTATATATTTTAAATTATAATTATATATAATTATATAATAATTATATAATATATATTCATATCTAATATATTATATATAATTAATTATTAATATTAATATATTATATATATATAATAATATTATAATTGATATATAGTATATATATTTATGATATATATTATATTAATATATATATAATTTATATTATATATAATATATATATATATATATTATTTTAATTAATTAATTATATACCAGTATATATATAGTATCACAGTAACTCATAAGAAGAGCCACAATTTACTCAATCTCTCACACAAACTACATATAGTCTAAGGGAAAATAGAAAATAATCACATTTTTGGAACCTTGTATTAAATATATTAGTTAGGATAAAAATGTAAAAAAGAAACAAAAACAAAAAAACAATTAAACAATAAAAATCGTGCTACCGATACTAAAGGGGGGGTGCTGGGTACATTAAGTATAATTATTATATAATTATATATATATATATATTATTTGTAAAGGTATTACACGGCAATGTAGAGGCTCGAGCTTGTACGGAAGATTTTATTGAACAGAAATTTAGGGTGTTGATTGGTTTTCAGGATAATTTAGTTATTCGTTTATTGGTCATAACTTCAGTCACACTGTTAACTTATGGAACCGTAGGTGGAGTGTGGGCAGAAGGAGCGGAGGAATACGGACGGAGGCACCGACTATATCTCTTATCAGAAATACTTAGAACGAGCGGGAGTGTCCGGAGACCCAGGGCCCCCTCGGAGGTGTGGGGAATAAGTAGTCTCCTCATCCCAACGGAGTTTACAACAATAGGTGAATCACGAGAGACCCCGACTCCTGGCCTGCGTGTATTGGTTTCAGTCTCACATTTTTAAAAAAACGCACAAACTTAATAGAATGTCTATTTAATTGGGGTTAAACGAGTAAGTTGGGCCATATGGAAAAGGGCTCATACAATAGGAGCCACTCTCTAATTCACTCATACATATAAGATTATTAACAATATTTGTTTTTATATTTTTTTTACTCTTTCTCCTGCTTTTAATATTTTCCTAAGTAAAATTTTAACACAGGATTAATTGGAAAAGGCCACATACACATGGTTCAAATTTGGCATTTCTCACTTTCATCTGGTAGCTAATAGATAAAGATTTTGGAGGGGATAAAAAATAAATTTATAATATTTTGGGTTTAAATTTTTTCGTGGTCTCACTTTTTTTTTTTTACGGAGTTTATCACAGTCTTATTAAACATTATTTTTACAGTGAAATTAAAAATTGAAATTAGGCTCAGTCTATGAATTTCTTAGCTTATTTATGTTACTATCCTAGTTTCTGGCTCCGGTTTTATTGCTTTTTGTTCGTATGTTTTTTGTAGATTTTTGGAATTTGTAGGACGTCTACTAGCGTGGCAGAGGGCTGGACGCCTATATATTTATCAATGTCTTCCTCTGGTAAAGGCCGCAGGGACCTGATATATATATATTAGTTTAATATATATATTATATATATATATATTAATATAATTAAGTTATAATTATATAATAATATATATATATATATATATATAATATATAGATATTATATATAATTAAACAATATATATATATAATATTAATAAAATATATATATATATATATATTATATATGATATATATATAATATTATAATTAATAATAAATATATTATTATATGGTTTATATTACATTATATAATATATATATATTAGTATAAATTATATATAAATAATTATATATATATCATACCACAAATTTTCATAACCACCTTTTCGGGAAGTTCCAATGGCGTATGAATTAAATATTTAATTAATATGAGAATCTTTTATACCAAAACAGTTGAAGAATTTATCCTTACATTGGAACATTTAATTAAAATCTTTCAAACAAAATCCGATCTTTTTTCTTTGATCAGGCTGAATATTGATTAGAAGACTCCTAACAGTTCTTGACCTAATAATGAGGACGTTCAGACTCGAATTATAATTATATGTCAGGTGAGGCGGAGCGATTTTTTGGGGTGAGGGCAGAGTAGTGGTCAACGTTATAATTTTGACCTAATATTTTCTTTAAGTTACTGTTTCCTTTCCTGATTTTGTACAAATTTGACACCCCTATTACCCCCGCCCCTAATAAATATCGAAAAAAA
>JABUQX010066440.1:0-5000 GCA_015478945.1 Trachelipus rathkii
CAAGAGAGAGATAGGGGTGGGGTAAGGAGGCAGTATTGATGGGGGCCGCCTAGGGGGTGGTTAGGGGTAGCACTTATGTGGATTTAGCTGATTTACTGCTTTAAGGTATGTTAATTTTTAATAAATATGTGAGTTAAAGCAGTAAAAAAATATAAGTTAAAACAGTAAAAACATGAGTTAAAGGCAGTCAAACAGAGTTAAAGCAGTAAAAACAGTAAAACAAAAGCATATAATCCCCTCTCGGTGTTAGGTAACACCTCGTTTGATTTAACGATTTACTGCTTAAGGTATGGTGAATGTTATAAATATGTGAGTTAGCAGTAAAACAGTAAAGAAAGAAGGCATACTAATCCCCCTAGGTGTTAGTTAACACCTCTATTGATTTACTGATTCTGCTTTAAGGTCTGTAAAGTAATATGTTTTTAATAAAATGTTTAAGTGCCTAAATTAGGATGGGCTAAATTGACCCTGGAAGACAAGGGGTTGGTCGTGGTGTTTAATACATGTGTATCGAGTGTAAATTGTAGTGTAGTTGTTATGGTGAGTTGTAAGTGTCATAGTGATGTGTGTATAAGTGTAAGTGGGTGTGTGTATGTGTGTGTGTTTGTGACCGCTTGTGTATAAGTGTACATTAAGTGTCTATGGGTAATGTAAGTGTCATAGTGGAACGTGTGTATAAGTGTCATAGTGAATGTGTGTAAAAGTGTCATAGTGATGTGTGTGTGTGTGCGTGTGTGTGTGTTTGTGTGTGTGTGTGTATATATAGTATATGAAGTGTGTGTGTATAAGTATAAGTGTGTGTGTGTGGTGTGTGGTGTGTGTGTGTCCACGGCTGGAAATAAGTTAGGTAGATCATAACAGGTCAGGTTCCTACATGGCCTCATGTTAGCACAGATACCTACCAAAGGCTAGGCTTCAGTTACCTGGATGATCAAGGCGGGGTGGAGGCTAGGTGCAGGAGTAGGATAGGTGTAGGCTAGGTGTAGGTGTAGCTAGGTTTGGTTAGGCTTAGGTTAGGTTTAGGTTAGGTTAGGTTAGGTTAGGTTAGGTTAGGTTAGTTAGGTTATGTTAGGTAAAGGCCAGGTTGTGTGCAGGTTAGGCTAGGTGTAGGTGGGTACTATGAAATGTATATTTTTATCTAAGTTTTTTCCTTCAAAAGGTTAATATAATATATATATATATTATATTTATAATATATATATATATATATATATATATATATATTATATATATATATACTATATATTAATAATATATATATAATATATATTATATATATATATATTAAGCGTATGTGTGTGGTGTATAAGTGGCCTAGCGGGTGTGCGTGTGTGCATAAGTTGTCATAGTGTGTGGTAGACGTGGGTGAATTGGTGTGAGCTAGGGGTTGGTGTATGTATCCATGGCAGGGTCGGTAAGGGTGGGTGTGTGTATATAGGGTGGGTGTATGTGTCTAGGCATGTGTGTGTGTAGGTGCAGATGTGAGTGTAAGTGTCTATGGTGGGGTGTATGTGTGTGTGTATAAGTAGCCTAGCGGGTGTGTGTGTGTGTATAAGTAGCGTAACGGGTGTGTGTGTGTATGTGTGAGTGTGTGTATGTTTATATGTATTGTGTGTGTATGGGTAGCGTTTTTCCTGGGAGCTGTTGTAAGTTGTATATTATATATATATAATTATTATATATATCTATAATATATATTATATAAGTATATATATATTTATATATATATATATAATATATAATATATATATATATATATTATATATATATTTATATATATTATCTAATATATTAAATATATATATAGATTGCATAATATATAAAATGCAAATCGAGATGCGGCTTTTTTCTTAAACTTTTAATATGGAATAGCTAATTCCAAAATTTTTGCTATGCAGATCTTTTATATATAAGTAACATTTGTTTATATATTAAAGGGCATTCAGACGGAGCCCAATTAGTTAAGTCGTATACACTTCCTTAAGAGGTTACGGGTCGAGTTCCAGTTCGGTTAGTGACTGGTATAGGTCACATTTTTTAAATTCCCACAATTCCTTTGTTCATTCTTGTGGGTGGGATGATTCGCATCAGAAGATAGAAGATGTTATGCGCAAGCGCATGATGCATATACATGTATGCGCAAACGTCTGTGTATATACAATGGCTAAGTAGTAAAAAGTATAAAATGACATGTGGCGACCATTCTAAAGAAGGCCCAATGGGTTCAGGATACCTGTGAAACCTTCTATGTATGAAAAAGACCACCTATTATATATATTTTATATATATATATTATATATATATATATAATTATATATATATATATATATATATATAATATATTTATATATATATATATAATATATTAATCTATATATATACTAGTGAAAGGCAAATGAAAATAGATTCAATGAAAACTATGGTATAGGGGATTGGGAATACCTTCTTGGAGCAAAGACAGATAAAGCAGTCACGGTGAATGGAATGGGTAAATAGAGATACGGTGAATGAAACGGGGTAGGAGGGAAGGACTGGAATGATGAGGGTGTGTGTGTATAAGGGGGAGTGTATGTGTCTATGGAATGCATTCGTGGATATTAAAAATAATTCATGAGTTATAGAAAACGATGATGCGAAACGCGGAAAAAAAACGTCGGCCTATCCATCGTTGCCCTGCGATGCAGTCGTTCGGTGAGGGCCGTCGGTTCGGCGGGGCCTTGCCCCCACACCATTCGGTCACCTGCGCGAACGCCCCCCCTCAAGGGGGGTGGGGGAAAATCCGCGAAAAAAAAAAAAAAAAAATAAAAATTAAAAAAAAAATAATAACATAAAAGCTAACAAATAAAAAATAAAAAAGCACCCAGAAGGGTAGCTGAGTAAAATTTTGGCCAAAAAAGGTAAGGTCAGGTAAAAATCGGTTGGTCCAAAATGACAGCGGTCAGTCAAGGTCCAAAAAGGGGGCGGTAGCTACGGTGTTCCAAATGACTCCCTACTACTGCCGCTCTCTTACCCGTCACACTCGGGGTAGGGTCTATACTACTGCTGTGAGGTGTAGAAGGATGAGCGTTACCTTATCAATACAATATAATCCCCCGGCTTAATGAGTATTTTTCACCTTGTGCAGTGCCTGCTGGACCTATGCCAGTGTGGATCGGGAAGAGCGCGGTATGTCCTGTAGGGTGGGGCTTATATTCACACAGAAGATTTGTCACGTTCTTCACTTTAGTCGCATCGTGGCGTAGTGGTCAAGCATTAACGCGGACTCATCTGCAGGGCCAGGTTCAATCCAGCAGGGTGAATTAGCTCACAGGGGTATTATTTTATCATTCTTATTAATTAGTGTTGGAGTCAAGGGATAATACTTATCAATATATATATATATATATATATATATATTATATATAATAGTTAATATATATTATAATATAATATATTATATTATTAATATATATTATGATATAATATAATATATATATATATATATATATATGATATATTCAATGATGGAGCGAAGCTGAATTTTTGCATAATCCCGGTAGCGGTTTCGGTTTCGGTTTCGCAATCCCCAGATCGGAAATTGGTCAGGGAAAGTATTTAATATGGTTTCTGACAAGTGGTAAAGTGCCAGGATTTGAGGCCCGATACAACCCTGTTTAGCGCAACACAGTTCGGAGTGCTTGCCACAGCAAGCGTGGGTTCGCATCCTGATATACGCGCCCTTTCAATGCAAGAATCATGAAGAAGAGTGATTTTATGTGAATAGATTGTTTCTGTTGTTGTGTTGGCTATTTTTATAGTGATGTGTGTGTATTGAGATTAGTGTAATACACTATGCCGTAAACTGGCAATATAAAATAATTACAGAAATCTCCTACTAACGACATTTTTTTTGCGGTCTGTTCACGTAGCCAAGCGAGGATCCGAACGCCGTAACTGAGAGGGAATCCTCGTTCTAAGGCG
The DNA here is from genome assembly GCA_015478945.1 of Trachelipus rathkii. Taxonomy (NCBI): domain Eukaryota; kingdom Metazoa; phylum Arthropoda; class Malacostraca; order Isopoda; family Trachelipodidae; genus Trachelipus; species Trachelipus rathkii. The sequence continues at coordinate 3,961 of JABUQX010066440.1, forward strand.
AGCAAAAATCTCGCTTATTCCATTGGAGCCAACGCTGAACTTATATATATATATATACTTATATATATATTAATATATATTTATATTCATATATATATTATATAATATATATATTATATAATATATATATATATATATATATATATATATATATATATATATATATATATATATATATAATATATATATATATCTTATATTATATATATATATATATTTATATTATTATATATATAATATATATATATATATATATATATATATATAATGATATATATATATTTATTATATTATATATATTATATATATAATATATATATATAATATAATATATAATAATATTATATCGTATATATATATATATAATATATATTATTATAGTATATATATTATATATAGGGTGTATCATCTAAATATTGCAAAAAAATTCAGCATGATATTCCTTGCATATAATATAAGATATGAGTGTCATAAACATTTACCGAAACGCCTCGTTTCCAAGATACAAGGTGATGAAAACTATTTAAACATTAAGTTACAATAAACAGTAAACTAAATTGGGAAAGGTAATTAACAAATTTATTCAATTTATTTAATTATAAGAATACATACATTACTGCACAGAAGAAAATATACAACATAAATAGTACGAAGCAATGGTGCACCAAGGTTATAACAAATGTTGAAAATGAGGCCCAGCGGCAATACAGGCCTCTATTCTGCGACCCATTGATTGGCGGACACGTTCAAATATAAGTGTGTGGTGCCGAATTGTGTCACATAGATGCGATTATGCGAGCCTAATTTTCGGGACTTCAACGTGTTGCTGTATAAACCAATGTTTCAGGTGACCCACAAAGAGAAATCCAATGCATTTAGGTTCTGGAGACTGCGGAGGCCAAGGTTCTGTACTCCTCGACCTATCCAACGGCGGTGGATATACAGCTAGTGTTCAATAGGTTACGAGGCAACTAATACTGAAATGAGCTGGAGTGCGTCGTGCATGAAATCATTTTCGATGCTTATTGTAATGGGGCGTT
>JABUQX010066440.1:7500-12500 GCA_015478945.1 Trachelipus rathkii
TATATTATATATATATATATATATATATATATATATATATATTATATATATATATATATATATATATTCACTAATGTGTTTAAAAAGTGTTTAGTCATATTTAATGCTAGTTATGACATACTGACAATGCTTCACATTTTTATCAATTATCCAAACTTGTTTTGTTTTGTCTGTGGTGAAGTCAAGTTATAGTCTCAGAAAGAGAATATAACTGCATTGATATAAAAAAATAATAATCGTATGGACTGTATTTTGGATGTAAAATTTCTCTATTTTGCTTTTGGATTTTTCCTAATAAACCTTTGCGCTGTGAGTAACGAACATGGAGAACACTTTCACCAGGAATTATAATCAACCACGGAAACACGTTCCAACGGAAAATGAAGTACAAAATGCTAGCTGACTACTACTACTGCTTAAAATCAAAAAGATGTAGATTTTAGTTCGGTATTTGGCATATCTTAAGTGTTATTATGTTTCCATTCCTTTAAAATATCTTAATTGTTAAAAGCTTTGGAAGATAGAAAAAATACTGCTACCTATTTGAAATCAGCACAAAAAATGCTATAAGAATCATCTATTCAATTTCATTTAACTAACAGAAAGTTTAAATTTGCTTGTTTGCCAGGGTTATTTTAAACATCCGCATTTAATAAGTTGTTGCAAAATTTTTAATTGCGGATGCGAACGTCAACTTCAATGCGAATGTCATGTGGATGCGTATGTGATATACATCACTAAAAAGATACGGTATGAAATGAAACATTGTACTCATGTAGGATGTATTTATCACCCCAGCAACCCTTTTCATTAAAAAAAAAATATATATATTTTTTTGTAAGTTTAGCTTAAAATCTTGTAACATTACATTTTCAACTGAAAAAATATTTTTTTAATTATTATTATTATTATTATTATTATTATTATTATTATTATTATTATTATTATTATTATTATTATTATTATTATTATTATTATTATTATTATTATTATTATTATTATTATTATTAAATTTTCTATGAAATCTGCAGATAGACACTCGAGCGTTGGTGAGAATATCTTCCACACGTCAGGTAAAGGAAAGAGTCTCGAGGATTTTCACAAATCTGATTTTCAACAGGCCACAGAATCCTGGTTTACCAAGGAAAAGGATTTGTATGATCCTTCAGCTGTTCCTCTGTGGAAGTAAGTACATCCTCCTTTCCTTGATTAGGGCTCTGCCCGTGAGCTGTGGTATCTGTATAAAAAAAATAAATTAAAAATTAAATAAAATAATAAATAAAAAAAAAAAAGTAATTTTAAAAAAATGTCTCTCTAAGTCATCCTTCAAAATGATTAAAATATTTGTTAAGATGATAAATTTATATTAATAAAGTAAATACAAACGTAAAATTTATATTAAAATAAGTAAATAAAAATAAAAAGAAACTAATTTATAAAATAAATTAATTAGTTTAAAACTGATCTGAAGACCGATTTTGGCCAATCCGGAGGAACGGCATGCGGGACTGAGTGTTACCTCGCAAGACTCATCTATCTACGCAGCCTCATTCTCTCTCTACCAGTCTACCCAACTCTCTGACTCAGGCTTGAGCGTTATGCTCATTCTGTCCGTAAAGTCCGTAACACACTTTCTCTTTCTATTTTCTCAACGTCCTATGACTCAAACACTTTCGAATGCAGTTGATCGATTCATGTCTTTGATTGATCGTATTTGGAATTATGATATGATCTCCATGTCAAAATTGAATATTCGAGGAAGATCAGAGATTAATTGCTCCAAGGAGGCCCTCCTCGCATGAGTTAATTGCCGTTGGGTGGGTGGTCTTTCAAAATGAAAGGTGGAATTATCGACATAAGAGTGGGATGGGAGATGAAATAATAGAGAAAAGGTCATTAATGGAAAGTATAGAATGAATTGGGGATAGGAAAGAACCCTGAGGAACACCACCATTTATAGACTTAAAGGATGAACAGTGGCTACCTACAAACGCTATTATAGAACGACTGGAAAGGAAATCAGAGAGTAGAAAGGATGCCGAAAGAAATGAGTTTACAATTTAGGCTTTTACCAGACCTCTTTCATATGCTTTTCGATATCGCTAAATCGCCACAGCAAAAGATTCGTAGAAATGTCGAACAGTTGAGGACCAAGAATGAGAAAGAAGAGAGGGAAGAGAAAGAAGAGAGGGAAGAGGAAGAAGAGTGGGAAGAAGAAGAAGAGAGAGAAGAGAAAGAAAAGAGGGAAGAGAAGAAGAGAGAGAAGAGAAAGAGAAGAGAGAGAAGAGAAAGAAGAGAGAGAAGAGAAAGAAGAGAGAGAAGAGGGAGAAGAGAAAGAAGAGAGAGAAGAGAAAGAAGAAAGAGAAGAGAGAGAAGAGAGAGAAGAGAAAGAAGAAGAAGAAAAGAAAGAAGAGAGAAGAGAGGAGAGAAAGAGAAAGAAAGAAGAAAGAGAGAGAGAGAGAGGAGAGAGAGAGGAGAGAGAGAGAGAGAGAGAGAGAGAGAGAGAGAGAGAGAGAGAGAAGATCACCAGTAGAGCTTTCCTATGAGATGCTACCAAATCTTACTGTTAAAGAAAGATTCGAGAACTTTAGAATAAAAGCAGATATTAAAGTAAAAGGAATATAGTTTGAAGGCTCTCTTTTATCGCTCACAGACTGAATAAGGGCACATTCCCAGCAGGATGAAGAAGGTGGAAGTGGGAAAGGTAGAGATGAAATAGTTTCTCAAGGAAGAGCTTAAGCTAGAAAGAACAAGTATTGAAAATCACAGGAGGAATACCATCAGAACCATACACCTTCTTAGTGTTTAAGATAGAGAGATCCAAGAATAAAGTCATTGGAAGAATTACGATTATAGGGCTTAAATGAGTTGGAGTGGTGGGAGAAGGGAGGAATGGAACATCGGAATCTTCTAAGGTAGAATTAGAGGTAAAGGTTTGAGAGAACAGTTCAGCTTTAGGAAAAGGAAAAATAACAGTTGAGCCGTTGGAAGGTAATAGAGGAGGGAATGATAAAGAGCATAGCTGGAGTTAAGATCTTTTTCAAAATGTCCAACAGAGAGTGAGGAAGAAGATCCACTTTCTGGAATTTAAAGTGATGGTGCTTTTTGAAAGAAGCGTCCCATCAATCCCAGCGTCCCAGCGTCCCAGCATCCCAGCGTCCTAGCGGTGATTTAATTGCATGGGAACCAGCAGAGTTAAGCAACGGTTTGTTAGTTGTATTTGAGGTGAACAAATATGGAATATATGCCAACATTCCAGAAAGAATCCTTCTAGTCATGTGTTCTACACACGCCGAGGAACCATTCCCACCGAATTTGTAGTCATTCAATGTGAAGTCAAAGAAGTACGACCTCAGGTCCGACTAGATACCAGCGCCAAAGTACCGAAATCGTTTCCCCTCCGTAGGCCTGGGTCTTTTCTGTGGAAAGCTCAAAGAGATTTGTTAATATAAATATATATATATATATATATATTATATAATATATATATTATATATATATATATATATATATATATATATATATATATATATTATAATATATATATATATATATATATATATATATATGAGGATGGCGAAGTACAATCCTGGGTAGAAAAGTCGGAGGTAAAAGTCTTTAGTTTTTGGGATGATATTGGGACTTTGGTAAGGATAAAAAGAAGAAATTGAACATAAGGTTTGCGAGGAGAGAGAGAGGGAGAGAGAGACGAAGAGAGAGAGAGAGAAGAGAGAGAGGAGAGAGAGAGAGAGAGAGAGAGAGAGAGAGAGAGAGAGTCTAAGAAGTGTTATAGAGAAATACGGAAAAAGGAAAATTTAAATAGGATTGTGAAAATTAATTTAAACACTAAAAACTAGCATATAAACCTGGAGAAAAAAATGTAACATAAATAAGAGCGATTCATCAATTTTAATTTGTTTTTAATTATATTTGTGTAATTAATATGTGTCGACAATATATTTATTATACAAGGCACACATTATTTACAAAGTTTAGACCATCCCACAATTTAATTTAAATAAAAAAAAAGACATTTATTTACTTTCTCAAAAACATATCTTGGACTATTTTCAATTATATATATATATATATATATATATATATATATATATATATATATAATTATATAATATATATATATATATATATATATATATATATATTATATATATATTATATATATTATTATATAGTATATATATATATATATATATATATATATATATATATATATATATATATATATATATAATATATATATATATATATTTTTTTATATATTTTTTATATATATATATATATATATAATTTATATATATAGTATATTAATATATATCTATATTATATATATATATATATATATGGAGGCATACATTCCATTCTCTATCCCATTTATTCTTTTAATCAATCCATAGTGGTACTCCTCAGAATTCTGTTTTATCCCAACTCTTTTAGATATTGCAATAATGACGTATCTGTTACTGTGTCTCCTTTCCACTCTTAGGCTGATAACTCGACCACTCATCATTACTCCTTCCAATTTGAAAAACGATTCATTCAACAGCAAATAAATGATGCTATGAGGATAGCCTTGAAGCAACAGAACTCTGATCTTTCTCGTACCTATAACTATGTTAAAGAAAACGATGGTTGTTTTCAATGCCACAATAATTCAGCTTCTTCATCTATCATCTTGACATAATTTTCCACACAACTATAATGTCTTCTTTGAAAACACAAGTCTAACCGTCTTCTGTTCTTAATATTCTTGATATTTTCTTTTCTCGTGATATTTATTAGAATGATGACATTATATTCTTTCTAGCAATTTTCTAGGAAATTAAATGTTCCAAGGCTCTTCATATTGGCTTTGTTCGCCCTTTATAGAGTATGAATCGCATATCTGGGGGTGGTTCCACGCATATTGCTCTCCTTGATAAAGTGTGGTCTAAGGCTTGTCGACTCCTTAACTCTCCTATTCTAACTAACTCTCTCCAATC
>JABUQX010066440.1:17500-22500 GCA_015478945.1 Trachelipus rathkii
TCTGATATATATATATATATATATATATATATGATATATATATATATATATATCTATATATATATATTATATATATTATATATATATATATATATAATATATTATATATATTATATAATATATAATATATATATATATATGTCTGTTTTGAGTGAGTGGAGCAGAGAAGATGTAGGGGTGGGCGCAGGCTGGGGTTCTCTATTACTTTGCCAACGTTCGTGGCCTGAATGCTAACCATGAATATGTGGAATATCACCTTGCTACTCTCTACCTAACATTTTATTACTTTCTGAGACCCAGCTAGCCAGGGATTCTTTATGAAATTAACTTAATATCTCCAACTATAACTTTTTCTATAATTTCAGACTAAATGGTGGAGTCTGTGCCTATATACTATATAAACATTAACACTCCTGTTACACGTCTTGAGAATCTTGAATCTCCTAATTTCGATGTTCTTTGGCTTAAAATCTCTCCCTACTACTACTACTACCATTATCTTGTATTTCTGCTACTACGCTCCTTTTAGAATATCTTACTACTTCTCACAAGACACTGTTACTTCTTCCCATCCAAATGCTGAGATCCTCTATTTAGGGGATTTCAACGTACATCACATCGAGTGGTTGGGCTCCTCTCATACTGATGCAGGGGGGGAGGAGGCCAAAACATTCAGTATTCTCAACGATCTGGAACAGTTAATTAAAGAACCTACACATATACCAGATCGTCCTAACCAACTCTTGAACACGCTTGATTTATGTTTCCACTATTCCTTCTGGTAATAAAAACACCATTTTCTCTCCTATCGGTAATTCTGACCACAATCTTGTAGCTCTTAATTATAACACTTTGTCTCCAGCAGCTCCACCATGCACAAACGTATTTTCTGGCCACTTTAATCGGGCTAATTGGGGGACGTTGCGTCGTTTCTTTGCAACTATGCTGGAGTTGAATCTACCGCTTGACTCGAGGACCGCTTCCGCTACTGTTTGAAAATGGGGTAAGGGGCAGTAATCGTCGAGGGTAATGCGCCGGGTTCATTCCAATCTTCAACAAATCTTTTTCTCCGCACAAATCCATGGTTCGATTGGAGAATGTTCCTCGCTCCATTCAGGATGAGAAACATTGCCTATGGGGCATGAAAAACTCTCGTTCTCCTATCACTCTTACTAATTTCCATTCTTCTCGGAATCGTTGCAGGGCTATTATTCGCAGGCTAAGAGGCGCTTTTTACTAAAGAAAGTGTGACAACCTACTTGGCTCTCCCTACGATAAAAATTTTGGCCCTTCTTGCCAAGAAACATCTCCCAATAACTTTTGGTAACCTCTGCCTATCCTCCACTTATTCGCTCTGACGGTTCTTTAGCTAACTCTCCTTCTGAAAAAGCTAATCTTTTCGTCGCTCCTTTTTCATCTAATTATACCTTTTGGACGATTCCGGCATCCCTCCTCCTGCTTCTTCTTCTCTCAGGTTTCCCATGCCTCTTCTCGCGATCACGTATGATCGGGTGCATGGGATTCTGAGATCTATGAAAGTCAGGAAAGCTAATGGCTCGGATGGCATTCCTCCCCGTGTTTGAGGGGGAGTGTGGCTTCTGAGCTGGCTCCTATCCTCGTTCAACCCACTCTCTATGCTTAATACTAATACTTTTCCTCCGTGCTGGAAGCGCGCAATAATGTTCAAACCATCCCAAAAAGAGCAAGCCGCTCTGATCCTCCAACTATCGTCCATAGCTCTCACTTTATTCTATCTAAAATCTTTGAAACTCTTCTTAACTCTCATTTCCTGGATCATCTAGAGTCTCATTTTCTTCTTTCAGACTCCATCAGATATGGCTTTCGACTGTCTTCCGAGGGTCAACTGTGAACATACTCCTATTCTTAACTGATTTATGGCCTTCTGCCCTTAGGACTTTGGGGAGTCTTGTGTGGTGGCGCTCGACAATATCAAAGGCTTTTGATCGAGTATGGCATGCGTCACACTACTCTCTAAGCTCCTTTCCTTTTGGGTTTTCCTCTTCTCTTTGGCTTACTCTTGTCTGTTTTTCTTCTGGTCACTCGATATCAGCACTCGTTGATGGGGCGACCTCTTCTCCCTTTCCTGTTAATTGTGGTGTTCCTCAAAGGTTCAGTTTTATCTCCAACTTTATTCTTACTTTTCATCAACGATCTCCTCAGCTGTACTTCTAACTCTGTTCACTCTTATGCCGATGACTCAACTCTCCATTCTTCCACCTCATTTCAAAATCGCTCCTCTTTTGCATCTAGAGTTGCCTCTCGTACTTCAGCTTTCCGATCTATTCTTGCAGACCTGGATAGGATTTCGGGTGGGGCCGCAGCAAACCTTATGAAATTTCAACTCCTTTCGAAACTCGACTTCTTACCATCTCCCTCTCAAAAACACTCCCAAACTTTCCTATTTTCTTCGACTGTTCTAACGTCTCACTGTTGACAACATAAACATTCTTGGTTTGAACATAAACAAAAAAATTGTCTTGGAACTCATATCACAACGGTTGCTAAGGTGGCCTCAAAGAAAGCTGGAGTTCTGTTCAGGTTGCGGGAATTTTTTTCTTCCTGCACAGCTACTCCAGTTATAATAATAGCCTTATTCGCCTTGTTTGGGTAACTGTTTTCTCAACATCTGCGGAGCTCCGGCTCCCACCTTCATTTGGAAAGAGTTGGTTCTAAAAGCAAGACTAAATAAACTGTCCCCCTACTTTCAAAATTCTCTTGACCTCTATCTCTGCGACGTGACGTTGGCGCCCTATCCTTCTATTTCTATATGTACTACAAGTTAGTGCTCAAGGAGTTGGCCCGCTCGCACATTCCACCTCCCATTGAGTCGCCCCTCGTAATACAAGGTTGCCATGCTCTCGCATGAATTTTTGCGTAAGCATTGAAAATCCCAGACTCGTTCGTTGTGGTGGCCTCCTTCTTTCCAGGCACTTCTGTTCAGCCCCTTCTGTTCTGTGGAACTCCTTGCCAATCTCTGTTTTTTTCTCCAATGTATTTAATCTCCTCTATTTAACAACGCACACGTCTGCGCTCAACCTAAGAGATTGGTTAGGCTTGGGCTTGGTGGGTTTTCCCGTATTTATTTCCTGCCCCTCCTTGAAAAGGGCCCAGCCCGTGACTGGTGGTAATCTGTAGAAAAAAAAAAAGATGAAACTGGAACGGATGATGCAGAGTGTAGTAGGAAAGTTGTGAATGGTAGAAAGGTGGCTGGTGCATTAAATCGTTGGGGATGTAAAGGGACTACGTCTTGAGTGCGTTGGGTCTTACATGAGGGTCTGTTTTTTAATAGTAATGATTTTAATTTTTTTGTATTAGTAGTGAGGCTATGGTCTGGCTAAGAGGTAATATAGATCTAAAGTGCAGAGTGTTCAGATGGACAATCTTAGGGGCGTTTTAGGTGTGAAAAGAATTGATATAATGAGAAATGAACGTATTAGAGAGTTGTGTGGTGTGAAGAAGGAGGTAAATGAGAGAATAAATGAAAGTACATTGAGATGGTTTGGTCTTGTGGAAAGGATGGATGAAAGTCGGTTGGTTAAACAGATGTATAGCGGTGAGGTGCTGGGAATCGACCGGCTGATAAAGACCGAAGATAAAGTGGTTTGAGTCAGTAAAGGAATGCCTGGAGGAGAGAAATGTGAGCTTGGCTGAGACGACAAGATGGGTGCATAATAGGAGTGAATGGCGGGGTTTTGATCGTGGAGATGGTCTCCTGCGGGATGTTGTCCCATTCTTCTGTCAAAGCGTTTGCAAGCTCCCTGAGTGTGAACAGAGCATGTTCACGGGCTCGAACACGCCTACACAATAAATCCCAAACAAGTTCAATGGGATTAATATCCAGGCTCCTCACAGGAATGGCCAGGAGACTGATCCCTACCTGTTGTAAGTACCGTTTGACGACCAGTGCAGTGTGTGGTGTGGCGTTGTCATGGAGTAACAAAAAATGGGCTCCAATGAAGGGCGTGAAAGGCCCTACATACTCTTGGAGAATGTCTTTCGCATACCTTTAGACCGTTAGCGTTCCTCTGTACACGATATGCAATGCCGTGCGAGCACCCAAACAAATGCCATCCCACACCATCACAGAGTCACCTCCAGAAGGAATCCAGAAGCTCTCACTTGCACGTCTCCAACTCCCCGAAGTCCATCTGGTCCATGTTGTGTGAACCTCAACTGATCTGTGAAGAGTATATTTCTCCATTGAGCAAGTGTCCAATCACCATACGCTTGTGAAAATTGTAATCTGGCAACCCGATGCTCCCTGGTCAGGAGAGGGCCGATGGCAGAAATTCTAGCACGTATTCCACGTTCATTCAGTCGTCTTCTCACTGTACGCTCGGAAACAAGCACATGTCTGACCTCACGGAGCCTGTGTTGTAGCTGTGCGCTTGTTTTGGAATGATCACGAAGAAATGCCAAACGGAGGAATCTGTCATCTCTCTAGGACGTCGCCCTGACCATGTCGTCTACGGTTGATGTCAGCCTCCCTGAACCGACGAAGGATTCAAATGACCGTCGATTGGTTTACCCCGAGTTGCTGAGCCACCTGTCTCTGAGAATGATCTGCTTCCTACAGTGTGATAACTCTTGTGGCACGTTCCTCTTCTCTAACGATGTATCTATCCATCGCGGCAGTCTTTGTCAAGTTACGACTTACAGCATAGGGTTTGTTTAGTTAGTTGGTTGGTGTTTTGCCATCTTGTTCTCCTATGAACGTACTTTCGGGATTTCGTAATTTGGTTGGTTGTCTTTATTATGACATTTAATTCCCTACACAGTGTAGTTACATACGGTACAACACTCCGAAGTTAGGTATCACCCAAAGAAAACCAAACACTAGCCCTATATTTCCAAAAATGAAAGACTTTAAATTATATTTACGGGTGATGCATTAAATTTGTCCTCGAGTTTATATATATATATATATATATATATATATATATATATATATATATATCTTATTTATATATATATATATA
>JABUQX010066440.1:27500-29733 GCA_015478945.1 Trachelipus rathkii
ATATATATATATATTATATATATATATATATATATATATATATATATATATATATATAGTATATATATATATATATATATAATATATATATATATATTATAATATAATCTTCAATTGCAGTGTCTCGTCAGTGGTATTTCTTCCACACACACCCCCTTCCAAAACCCACCATTCCTCTTATATATATCTTCAAGTGTACGCCGTTGTGTCGAAACGTTTAGACCAGTTCCCCTTTCTATTCCCTCTCTCTTTATTAAAGTGTAAAACGTTTTCATTTTCCTTTTACACCTTGGTAACTTATATATATATATATATTATATTATATATAATATATATATATATATATATATATAATATAATATATTACTATATAATATATTTATTATTATATATATATAATATATTATATATATATATATATTATATCCTTTCAGATTCTCCATGGAACCCAGGTTACCCATGTCCCTCATCGACATCAATAAGATGCACTGCCTAATAACGCTTCCTCCTCTGTTTGTCATTTCTCTGTCGAAATTAGTTAATTGAATTATATATATATATATATATATATAATATATATATATATATATATATATATAATATATATATATAGGTAATATATATATAATATATATATATATATATATATATATATATATTATATATATATATCAGTGGCGACTCGTGATAGAAATGGATGGGGGTGCGAATTTTCACATTATATATATATATATATTATATATATATAATATATATAATTATATTATATATATATTATATAATATATTATATATCTTATATATATATATATATATTATATATATATATATATTATATATAATATATATATATATATATCCATCGCATTTTATACAAAAGGTTAGCCGCCTATGACATTATTCTACTTCGTACGGTAGCACAATTACATAAAAAAAGTTACCTGTTACGAATGATTTAAAATAAAATATAAAAATAATAAATTACTTACTTTATAATTAAATTGTAGGTTTTTATAATTTGTAGCTAAAGTCCATTCTTCTCGCTTTTTGACTTGCAAATAAGTCAATCACAAGATTGTCAAAAGATGGATTCTGGACAATATCTCTTTCTGTTGCAAGCGCAACGAGGCGCAAATTCAGTCTTTCTTGCCCCTTGTATCCGAATGAACGGTTTTATTCTTTTTAATCCTAGAAAGCCTCTTTCAGCTTCAACAGATGCCATTGAGTAGTTATTAAAATTTTTAGCAACTTTAATGTTTCTCAAAAGTCTGATCCATTCCATTTTCAATAATGTACTTATAAGAATCAAGAGCTCCCTTTCAGGGAATAAAAATCTTCTCTAGAATATATAACTTGAAGTTCAGATTTGAGTCTCAAGATGTTAAAAAATGGATAAACAGTTAGTCTTTTCAAATGCAACTGTGGGAAATGAGGTTCTATATAATTTAAAGTGTTCACGCTCGAAAAGTTGAGCTGATAGTAAATGATGACTAAACGAAAACCTCTCCTTAGACTGAGATATTATTATGTCACACACTTTATACGCAGCAGCTTTTTTTAATTTCGTAGTAATTGGAAGCATTTAAAGATCTTCTTCTCTTCACCTCACAAACATCATACGTCCCTCAATTTCTTCAATTATGGTGGTCAATACTGTTTTCCTAAATCTGTTCTATTCTAATTGTAGTTTCACTCACGCTTGTTTTAGTGAGAATTACGTCTGCATTTTCTTGATGAATTTTATTATCCCGAAACATCTACGTGCGGCCATTATATGGCGGAAAACGTGAGCCAAAAATACAAAGTAGGATCAGTAATACCTTTGGCAAAACCTCCTGCTTGCATCTCGTGTTCCTGGTTGTTTGCTTTCATTTTAGATTTTTCAAAGCACTCTACAATAGCTCTTATGTTCAAAAAAACCATGTTTACAGTTCGGATGTTAAAATTCCATCTTGTTTTAACAGTTTTTGGCAACCGTTTCCCAATAATTTCATCAATACAGAGCATCTCTGAGGAGATTGTGAAAAAAAGGTTGGAATTAGTGACATATTTCTAAAGAATTCTCCAACTTCTGGAATTTGAGAAACTGACTGAGTCATTATCAAATTAATTTGATGCGCATAACAGTGTACATAATGTGCATTTGGATAAACGTCTTTTATAAATACGTTTACACCACTGACGTGTCCACTCATAACTGCGGCACCATCATAACTTTGAGCAATCAATTTTTC
>JABUQX010066441.1:5000-15000 GCA_015478945.1 Trachelipus rathkii
GGTAAGGTGGTTTGTTTTAAAAGAGTGTTAAATAGTCGAATTGATGCTAGGGTGGATAAGTCTTTATGAAGTTAAAGATAAGTTGAGGGTTAATATGGGTGTGAACAGCGGCAGAGATATCATCTACATAACGATACCATTTAGTACCCAAAAGGAAGGGGTGAGGGAGGATGTGGTAGTATTCGATAAGCTCCATGAAAGATTGCTAAGAGTAGGCACCGAGAGAGGGGAGCCCATGCTAAGGCCGGAGTTTTGTTTGATGAAAGAATAATTAAATTCGAAGAAATTATGTTCAAGGGTGAGGTTTATAAGTTGTTTTAAGAGAGGGAAAGGGTAGGATAAGTTGAAATTAGTTTCATTAATGAAGCGTTCAAGGAGAGAGAGGGTAAGGGGAACAGGGACAGATGTGAAGAGGGAAACAACATCAAAACTAAGGAGATGGTGAGTAAGAGGGTTGATATGTTTGGTTTTATTAATGAAATCTTCAGTGTTAGATAAATGTGAAGTAGAAATGTGGATGATTAAAGGTTTTAGTTGTAGAGATAACCATTTGGCGAGGTTGTAAGTGATGGAGTCAATGTTGGAGATAATGAGTCAAAGAGGAAGATTAGGTTTGTGTGTTTTGGGAAGACCATAAAATTTTGAAATTCTGGGAAGTTGTGATTTAAGATCATTGTGGAGTGTTGAAAAATCTGAAAGGATAGATTTTAGGTGGCGGTTCTTAACACTACTGACTATATCAGAATATGTAACAACCTTCTCTCTGATATCAATACCTACTCAGCCCTCACTAGAAATCTCCTTAAAAACTCGCAAATTTCATTTAACCGCAATCTAAAATCCATCCTTTCAGATTTTCCAACACTCCACAATGATCTTAAATCACAACCAGGGTCGAGTCATCGGCATATGAGGGGATAGAGTTAGATGTGCAGGTGAGAAGATCATTAATGAAAAGTAAGAATAAAGTAGGAGATAAGACAGAACCCTGAGGAACACCACTATTGACAGAAAAAGAAGAAGTCGCTCCATCAACCACAGCCGATATTGAGCGACTTGAAAGAAAGATAGACATAAGTAAGCAAAGAGAAGGAGGAAACCCAAAGGAGGGGAGCTTAAAGAGCAGTGACGCGTGCCATACTCGGTCAAATGCTTTGGATATGCCAAGCGCCACCACGAAAGTCTCCCCGTAGTTCCTAAGGGCGGAAAACCATAAATCGGTTAAATAGGAAAGTATATCACCAGTAGACCTCGAACGCCGAAGCCGTACTGGGCGATCGGAAGAAGTTAAAGAATGCAGGGTCGAGTCATCGGCATAGTGAGGGGATAGAGTTTTAGATGTGGCAGGTGCAGAAGATCATTACTATGAAAAGTAAGAATAAAGTAGGAGATAAGACACGAACCCTGAGGAACCCACTATTGACAGAAAAAGAAGACAGTCGCTCCTCAAACCACAGACCGATATTGAGGCGACTTGAAAGAAGATTGACATAAGTAAAGCAAAGAGAAGGAGGAAAACTCAAAGGAGGGGAGCTTAAAGAGCAGTGACGCGCGTGCCATACTCGGTCAAATGCTTTGGATATGCCAAGCGCCACACGAAGTCTCCCCGTAGTTCCTAAGGGCGGAAAACCATAAATCGGTTAAATAGGAAAGTATATCACCAGTAGACCTCGAACGCCGAAAGCCGTACTGGCGATCGGAAAGAAGAGAATCACAACCAGGGTCGAGTCATCGGCATATGAGGGGATAGAGTTAGATGTGCAGGTGAGAAGATCATTAATGAAAAGTAAGAATAAAGTAGGAAATAAGACAGAACCCTGAGGAACACCACTATTGACAAAAAAGAAGAAGTCGCTCCCATCAAACGCACAGCCGATATTGAGGCGACTTGAAAGAAAGATTGACATAAGTAAGCAAAGAGAAGGAGGAAACCCAAAGGAGGGGAGCTTAAAGAGCAGTGACGCGTGCCATACTCGGTCAAATGCTTTGGATATGCCAAGCGCCACCACGAAAGTCTCCCCGTAGTTCCTAAGGGCGGAAAACCATAAATCGGTTAAATAGGAAAGTATATCACCAGTAGACCTCGAACGCCGAAAGCCGTACTGGCGATCGGAAAGAAGAGAATGAGATTCCGGATTGTCTAAGAAGTGATAATTAAGAAGGGTTTCAAAGATCTTAGATAGAAAATACAGGTGGAGCTATAGGGCGATAGTTAGAAGGATCAGAGTGGCTTCCCTTTTTTTCGGATAATAGGGTTGGGACATGTGCGTGCTTCCATCACTGAAGGGAAAGTGTTAGTATTGATGCATAGAAATATATTTGAACGAGGGGAGGGGCCAGCTCGGAAGCACACTCCCTCTAAACTTGGGGAGGGATGCATCCGGGCCCCCGCGCCCTTCCTAAAACGTTCATTACAGATCTCAGAGCCCCATGCACGCCGATCAAATGTAATCAGCAGGCCCAAAGACATAGGAACACCTGAGAGGAGAAGAGGAGGAGGAGGATGCCAGAATCGTCAGGGTTGAGTTAAGAAGAAAATAGGAGGCCAAAGAGACTGGCCTTTTCAGTTGGAGAGTTAGGAAAAAAGAGCCATCAGATCGAATAAAGAGGAGGAAAGGCAGATTTACAGAGAGTTGGTTAGAGATGTTTTTGGCAAGAAGTCCAGAAAGATTTATCAGTAGGGATACCAATGGAGGTTTAGCGCACTTTCCGTTTGATGAAAGCCGCGCTTGGCTCGTCGAAAAGTATCCCTGCAACGATTCTAGCTGAATGAAAATTAGCTAGAGTGAATAGGAGAACGAAATTTTTTCCACTCCCGATAAGCGCTGTCCTCTAGCCTGAATGGCAGAGAACAAGCACGATTCGAACCATGGAGAAGAAAGATTTAGTTGAAGAAGGAATGAACCTGCCTCATCCCATCAACGATTACAGGTCCCACGTTAGTGGCAGAAGCCGAAGCGGTCATCAAGAGTCAAAGCAGTCCATTCCAATTATAGTTAGCGTAGTAAGCGACGCAATGCCCCTTAATCGGCCCGAGCAAAGTGCCAGAAAAAAACGCATAAGGCAGGATAGAGGATCTGTTGGGAGAAAGTATTAAAGTTTAGAGATATAAGGTGTGGTCAGATTTACCAATAAGAGGGAAGGTTGTGTATATATATGAGAAGAAGGACTAGTGGTGAAACATTAGTCAAAGTGTGTTCAAGATTGGTTGGGACGATTTCGGAATGTGTGTAGGCTCTTTTGATTAGTTGCTCCAGATCGTTGAGAATGATGAATGATTCGGCCTCCTCCCCCACCTAAATGATCAGTGTGAGAGGATCCCAACCATTCAGTGTTGTGTACAATGAAACATCCGCTAAATAGAGGACCTCAGTAATTTGGATGAGCAGATATAACAAATCTCGTGAGAAGTAGTAAGACATTCAAAGAAAGAGTGAAAATCTATTCTGTTAGGAGAACAGTAGCAAAGGCACAAGATTATTGTAGTTGAAGGAAGAAAGATTTTTAAGCCACAGAACAGCGAAGTTAGGAGATTCGAGATTCACGAAACGTGACAGGGATGTTTTTTTTTTTTTTTTTGTATTAATGTTGATTGGGTATTAAAGTCCACCCTTCAGACGGAAAATTATGAAATAAGTTTATAGTTAGAGACATTAAACGAGTTAGAGGGTGAATTTTTAGCCATCTGAGTCTCAGACAAAGAGCAAAAGGTTAGGGTTTGAGTTAGATAGGTGATATTCCACCGAGTCAAAGTTAGAATTTTAAGCCACGGATGTTGGTAAGTTAATAGAAAGCCCGCGCCTATGCCAAATCCTTCCATCTTTCACATTCATACACACTCTACAAACACACAAATAAGAACAATAGATACAAAACAGACTAAAACAAAAAGAAGAATTTGGATAAAAATTTAAAACAAACTAAATGCTAACAAAAAATTTAAGATGTGCTAAAATTAATTAAAATAAAAATATTACAACTATATACTGAAAAATACAAAACTTAACCCCAAACAACTTTACTACACTTACTAAAATTTATTAAAACTACAACTAAAAGAAAAAAAATGAAAAAAACTAAATCCTAACAAAAAATTTGTAATAAATTAATTAAATAAAAATATACTACTATAATCACTGAAAAACTCAACTTAAACCTTAACAACTTTACTACACTTCCTTAAATTTATTAAAACCTACAAGAGAAAAAAATTTAACAAAATTTAAAACTAAAACTTATCTTTTAAACTCCAACTTTAAACCTCGCCGAATGGGGCGAATAAATGAATTTAATTTCACTTTGATACAATTTAATAAAATCTTTCAATTTAAAAAAAAATGAGATAATGAAAAAACACAACACACACTTTAATAGACAAAGAACATATTAACAATAACAACAATAATACGCAATAACGCCAAATAAGATAAACTTTCAATCAAGAGCACTTTCAAACCGTCCAACCTCCACAAGAATTAAAACACTAGTATATATATATATATATATATATATATATAGTAATATATATATAATATATATATATATATATATATATCTAATATATATTATATATATAATATATAATATATATATATATATATATATACCTGTTAGGTATGATTATAAATAAAATATAAAAGAAAAGTTATTAATATACAAATTTAAAAAAAAAAATGTTATTGGGATCAATGTTTTTTGCTATGGAATTCCTAAAGTTCTTTTCTGGACTGTATTACGTTCAAAATATACTCATATCTGTTTTCACGTTTTCATATCTAATTCTTACTTGGGACGCTTGTGTAAATAACTACATCTACTGCACAGGGCGATCTTAAGGCATGGCACTTTAGGATATATGGGACCCTTTTAGAGAAATTTAGGATAAGTGTTAACAGAAAAGTAACATTTTAGTTAGTATAATTTGTTATATTTTTATTTTGAAATTGTAAGCAAATGATAACATACTTAAATAATCTATACCGCTACAAGAGGTACTTTTCTGGATATTCGATTAGCAAAATCATGAATGACTTCTTCAAAGGCTATCTCTTTAAGCACATCGTTTCAATGGACAGCAACGACAAATTGTTCAATGTTTCTTGAAGCATTGTACTTCGCAGTTCACTTTTAAATCTTTGTAATTTTGAGAAGGACCATTCCCCACTGCAGCTAGTGACTATCATGCATTAAAAGATTCTAATTGTTATTTCTACATTCGGAAACGTGTCTTTGATTTGGTCTTCTTTTAAAAGATGATTTAATTCTCAAATACTTATAGTTTCTTTACTTTCACTATTCTGCACACCTTTCAAATATTCTTCTAGATGCATTCATTCCATCTCTAACTCTTTGGCGCTGATGTCATTGTGATAGACTTTAGAAAATTCCTTAGAGTCGTATTTTAATTCTTAGGAATTTAAAGTTTTCAAGATAGATAAGAAACCGATCTGGTTACTAATTTCCCTGTATGAATCCAATCTCTGTTTCAGATGCACGGTCAGGGTATCATTTATAGGAATAAAAGTTTCAACTTTGAATTCTTCTTTGCAGGTTACTTGTACAGATGGCGCAGAACTATCAAAGTATGTCATACCTTAGCTTCCAGCTTTTATTCTTTGAGATAGGTCCTTGTAGCCAGCTTCGGGATTTTTCTCTATAGCGGACGATTCGAATTCATTAAAATTATCTATGACAGTAACAATAAAATTACCAAGCTAAGTTAACAAATTTATTGCAACGTTCATTGCTATGGTTTCTTTCTTAAGGTTGTGACTAGTCTTCTCTCTCCTTACAAATACGGCTTTCCATATTTCTGATAAAATAATAAATTCCAATTTTCCATTTTTTCTGGATAGACTTATCTGCTTCGATTCTAGTTTCTCTTGCTTGTACAATATTATGAGCAGGACGTCAAGGCTTCTAGATTTTCCTCTGGTTTAGAAAGACTTTTAAGAACTTTCTTAGAGCCTAAATATTCAGTTAATTTATTCCACTGATGTATAGAACTCGAAAAGAAATTGTACAATTTCTGAACCATTTGTTAAAAGCTTGTGGCTCCTTGTACACACTCATCAGCTTGAAGATTTACCAAGTTAAGAGAATGTCCCGCGCATGATACAAAGGTAGCAAATTCACATTTCTCATTGATTTTCGCTAGCAAACTAGAGTATTTTTCCGATATATTTGATGTGTTGTCGTAACTTTGTCCTCTACATTCCATAATAGGAATATCATAATTAAAAATGAGGTCTGTTTCCGATAAATGTTCAGACTTGTGCTCTGTAAAAGGTATGAATTTCAAAAACCTTTAAACGGGAACACGGTTTTTTACGTACCGAATAATAAAGTCAACTGCTCAATATGTGATAGGTCGGGCGTACCAGCAAAGCTAATAGAAAAATATTTTGCTGATTTAACTTCACTTATAATTTTTAATAGAACTTGTTTTCTATTTCGTCACTAATCTCATTGCATAAATTTTCTGATAAATAAGAAATGTGTCTTATCCCAGGATTTCTAATTTTTTTTTTATGTGATCTGGGAGAAATGAATCAAATTCACTTAATAACTAAATAATATTCCAAATAATTTCTGTAGTGTTGGGATCCAAGGGTTTCGCTGTCACAGCGAAATGGAAGTTCTGGCGATGCAAAAGTTTTACAACTGTGACAATTCTTTTAAGTACGTTTTTTCAATAATCTACTTCTCTTTTATATTAAGACAGCAAGCCCGTATCAACTCTACCAACAGTTTTACTTCGAGCGAGATAAATCATCATTGATTGGCTATGTATTGAGCTAATTTCGTGCTCTAAAATGATGTGATTAATATGTTTCCAGTCATTTCATCTACTCGGCGAACATATGCTTATATTGGAAGGTTTGAATAAACAGCATGGAAAACAAAATATAGATTTCTTCGAAGGGGAATATAACAGCCATTTTCTTTCAAGACTTTCATTGTTCTTTAAATTACGCTGAAAGAGTGATTTATTGAAATTCCTAGGTGTTGATCTACCATCTGCTTCTTTGTAAGTTCTGCAAGCTTCAGAAAA
This sequence comes from Trachelipus rathkii, assembly GCA_015478945.1. Classification (NCBI taxonomy): domain Eukaryota; kingdom Metazoa; phylum Arthropoda; class Malacostraca; order Isopoda; family Trachelipodidae; genus Trachelipus; species Trachelipus rathkii. Next base: position 12,055 of record JABUQX010066441.1, read on the forward strand.
GTCACGATCTTTATTTTGGAATAATGCAGGCCCCTTGCTAATCCAAAATTCACGTATTTTTTTCGTAAACATTTCATTAAAATAATCGCCAGGATCATGTGATTAATTTTCTGGGGCTGAAGACTGTTGTTGCTCAGGTAAAACAGTTGTCGGTGAAGTAGATATATATTTACCATTTATTTTTCTGACTTGGAAGAAGTGAACTTGAAACAAGTGGATTCTGAAACAATTGAAGCTTCCTCAATTTGTTGTAGGTGTGATTCTTTTGATAGATTAATTTGATCGCTGCTCACAGAAGTTTCTAGAAGATAAGAAGCTTATGATTGAATGAAATATCCCTATCTAAGTCATGTAAACAGTAAAACAAACATTTTCATTTATAAATAAATCATGAAGTAACATAAAATATTCACCGGGGGTGTAAAATATGATGTTAATTTTGGTGACTTTTGTATTATCTCTTTTTGATGTGTAGCTTTCTTCCTCTTTTCTGAGCAACTAGGATATGATCATTTCGACATATCATGATTCAATATTTTCTGTTTGAACAAGAGGACACCTATTTAAAAACTGAAAAGCTGAAAAACTGAAAAGGTAATCATTGGTTGGGCTGCCGTCGCAAGGGCTAGGGGGTTCAATGGATCTCGGGGCCCTGGGTTCTAGTCCAGCGAGCCCGTGCGTAAAGATGGGCTTGCTAATGCATGCTCAAAACCCTGGTTGTGGCATGGAAACAAAGCAGTGTAAATTGGCTTATTTGAAAATTGTTTTATTTCGTCAATTGTTAAATCCTTTAAAACGGATGCCTGGGTGCCAGTTTACTTTTCCCAATCGACCTTGTTTGAATAATCATCTGCATTAAAATTTAGTGTTTAAGGCAGTTCAAAAACTCTTGCATTGGAATTCCTTGTTCTTACTTGAATAATTCGTTGAACACCTAAATCTCTCTAATCTCTTTTTTTGTGTCCGCTAATATTGCAAGTAATTGTGCCAATTTACAGTTGTCACAAGAACCATAATCATAGCATGTTTTTTCTCCACGTCTTTAAGTAGGTACATTAGGTACCAAAAAATTACGTGTAATATCATTTGCCTATGGATGTGACTTTATCCAAAACCACCCGGGTGCGTAAACTTCCATTATTATATTTACTAAATTTTTAGGATCATTACTTGGAAGTTTTGTGGAAACGCAAACCGTAAGATCCTGTTTGCTTTTGTTAGCCATTTGGCATGTTGAAGGGTAAATGGAGATTTCTTGGCTAATGATGGCGATATATTCCCTAATTTCATACTAATACACATTTCATACAAATATTTTTGGTCAGTGCTAATTTTACGACTCCACAGCCCTGATATAAAGAATATATATATATATTATTATAGTAATATAATATATATATATATTACTATATAATATACTATATTATAATATATATATATATATATATAATATAAATATAATATATATATATATACCGTATATATATATATATTATATATATAGATACTATTAATATATATATATATATATATAATATTATATATATATACTATATTATATATATATAAATAATATATATATATATATATATATATTATAATATAATATATTTTCTGTACTTATGCCCAAGGTTTTGCGTCAAGCAAACTTTTTCCTCTCATGCTCTTGGCAATTCCATATAAAAGGCTTTCCCCGTTGCCTTAATTAGCATTCTTCTCTCCATTCTTCTCTCCTATTTTCTTTCCCACTCTCTTTTCATACTCAGTCGGACTCACTACCCACTTGCCCTAAGAAGACAGAAACCGATTACAGAAAAACCAAACTTTCAAGCAGGGAGGTAAAACTTCAAGATCAGTCCGCAACATCAGAATCGACTCATCTCAATTTTCAAACATTTCAAAAAGAATAAATTGACAAGGAGGTAAATCCAGGAAAAATCTGAAAAACTGCGCTAATTCGAAACTTTAGAAGAAAAAAGAGAGAATCTCAATAAAGGGGAGACTGTTTGTTGTTATTTATATTTATATTGAATAAATTATCATTTGTTTTATGATTTTTAAATCATCACCACAACTCATATAGAGGTCTATATACCAAGAACCAAAAACAAATCAAAGAACTTATTTAAAAGTTGTTATATTGGTAATCCTGGAAGTAAAACACCCAGCTCCTTCTGATAACCCATCAACATTTCACCAGTAACTACTTCTTACGATGCCAAGCAGCAATGAATTGGATACTTACACTCTCTTACTAACTCCTTCATCCTCAACAAAAAAAAATTTGTCTCCAAAAGAAAACCAAAATTAAGAAAAAGAAGAAACAACAATAATACTCTTTTATATTCCAATTAATTTTGGATTATGGTCTGAAACTCAATTTGAATTCCAATACGAGCCTTGGCTCCTTTGTGATTCCGTACCATCTCTTATTTTTTTTTTTATTTTTTTTTTTTTTTTTTTTTTTTTTTTTTTTTTTTTTTTTTTTTCAAATGAAGAATTTACAATTGCAAAACTGAACTGGTATCCTTCAACTTTCTCAATCCCTCTAGTCGTCACCATTTCATCTCGTTTCAAAATTGCTCAGTGAGTGACGCCCATTGTGGTGGCGCAGAAACATTATATCCTCTACCAAACCAGAAATTCGCAACAAGTTCTTTTTCACGTTTCATCGTCAAGTGACATTCTCCAAACAACTTGTGTGCGACATCCATATATTTTATATAACATTTCTATTTTCTTGCATTTAAATGTTTGTATGTTTGCTTATATCTAACGGATATAATAAAATATGCTTATATTTTTGAATGTTCCTTTGATTTGGTTATAAATAGTTTTGAAGTTTGTATATAAACCATTTTGTATTTTTTAATCTCATGTATTCAAATATTTGTATGTATGATTAGATCTTCGGATGTAACCAGATATGATTATATTCGAATATAC
>JABUQX010066442.1:10000-20000 GCA_015478945.1 Trachelipus rathkii
ATATATATCATATATAATATATATATATATATGAGAGAGAGAGAGAGAGAGAGAGAGAGAGAAGAGAGAGGAGAATTCTTGAATAGACAGACAAAATAATCAAATAGCGACATTGATAATGAATGTCCTCCAACACAGTTTGTATGTTTTTTTTTTTCTCTTTCTCTTTTTTATTAAATAACACAATTCCTTGATTAAAAACGTTTTTAACTGCGGTAGGAAATTCAATTTGATTGCCTTAATTTTAACTTTTAATAGTTTAATAATATCTCTTTGCGATTTAATACATAACTTTAATTTAAAAAGGAAGCCTTTTTTATTATATATGCGAATTAGGGTAATGTAATTTCTTACATAATATACATAATAATAATAATAATATATAATATAATAATAATATAATAATAATAATATATAATAATAATAATAATAATATAATAATAATAATAATAATAATGAAAGAGATCTTTTGAGTGCAATTAATATATATATAATATATATATATATATTATATATATAATATAAATATATAATATAATATATATATATAATATATTATATATATAATATATAATATATTATAAATATAAATATATATAATATATATATACTTGTGTAGGAAACTAAAATAAAAATTAAATTAACTTGAAAATAAAGTAAAGGAAACCAAAAAAGTTTTGCCGCACCTTAAATTTAAAAAAAAAAATCCAAAAATGAATTTCTGTAACTTTTGTAAGGAAATTTCACTGAATATATTTTAATCGCATTCTCTCCATATTATCTTTACTAAACTACATGATTTCCGGATCACAAAATGGAAATTACAACACGTCCATTGAGACTCGTATCCTCAAAAATAAACTAAAGATATTCTTCATTAGACCTAAGTACATACATAAGTACATACATAAGTACATACTTAAGTGCATACATTCTCAAAATCTAAGAGGAACTACATAAAAACAACAAGCAAAGACTTTACAGACCAATCGGAGTTAGCATGTAGGGAAAGTAAACTCCCAGACAGAATATAAGTCTAACTTAGAATTTCCTTAAAATGTTTATCGTATCCCTTATGAGACCCTTCTTGATGTTATGAAAAGGAGAACTGTGACACTCTACTTATATTAAAAAAAAAAATAATAATAATAATAATAATAATAATAATAATAATAATAATAATAATAATAATAATAATAATAATAATAATAATAATAATAATAATAATAACATAATTTGCGGCTTCATTAGCTTTCTAAAAGCTTCACCATATTGTTTTTGAAAACTTTAAGTTTTTATTAATTGCATCTAAAACCTCCCGGGTCCTTTTTCCCTGCTGATAACTTTGATAAATGACTCATCTAACCTGTAATCATATTTATAGTTCCTGTTCATAAATTGAATATACTTGCTTTATTCTTTCATTTCCCATGCTGCTGACTATATGAAATCTTGTTAAAACCATACTAGAATATTTGATAATCATTTACATACTGAAGTACTTTATAATCATTAACAAACTTAAGTACTTCATAACCATATACCTGTTATAGTACTTAATATCTATTTACATATTGTAGAACTTAATAATCATTTATATACTGAACTACCTGAAAATCATTTACATATTGGAGTACTTGATAATCATTTACATATTGGAGTATTGAATAATAATTTACATAGAGTACTTGATAATCATTTTCGTATTCGAGTACTTGATAACCATTTAAATATTGGAGCACTTAATAATAATTTACACAGAGTATCTGATAATCATTTGCCTATTCGAGCACTTGATACCCATTTACATATTGTGGTACTTAATAATCATTTACATTTAATACTTGAAAATGATTTACATATTGTACTACTAAATAATCATTTACATGGAAGCCTTCAATAAAATCAAATTTTCATATTTATTTTATTAGTTCAAAATTCACAGAAATAAATCTTGAAACCTTTGTCAAACAAATAATATTCTTAATAAATATAGGAGTACTTTTAATAATATAATCATTTACATAGAGTACTTGATAATCCTTTACAAGAGTACTTGATAATCAACTACATATTCGAATGCTTGTCAATAATTTACAGCTTTAATATTATATCCAAGTTTCACATCACCAGCAAATATCTAAAAACTTGTTTTAACTTTATTTATGTCATTTTTGTTTTTTTGTTTTGTTTACAGATGTCACCATTCACGAGCCGAAACCCTATTCAAAAGAGATTCTATTATTAATATTATCATTATCACTACCATCACAATCACCGTTACTATTATTAATATTCACTAAACCTCTCTAATAATATCTTCATCATTATCACAATCACTCTCAGTGGTTAGACTCTTCTGAAGAAAATAGATACTTCTTTCAATTGCCTAGCCCCGTTTTGCTATTTACTCAGATAGTATCTTTTCTTTGTCAAAAATTATATGTCCGAGTCTTGATTTTAATTACATGACTTAAATTCTTTGCCAAGATTTCAAATAAATAATAAACAATACTAGACATAGAACCTAGACTGCCGAGACGAGGCCGGAGCCGATTTTATATTTATTTTTATTTATTTATTTATTTTAGCTAGAAGAAGATAATTTTGGGTGGAACCGTGAATATTAAAAACTTTATGCGGCACACTAACTAATTAGCCGGAGCAAAAAATATTTAGAGCGGAGTCAGAGAAATTATTTTTTTTATTATAAAATAATTTTTATATTTGCAATTGTAAGTGAAAATAAAGAAGTTCTGATCAGGAGTCGGAGGTGAGAAAATATTTTACGGACATCACAGCCCTGTCCAGAAACAGGTCCTTGAGTTACACCGCTAATAACATTTGCCCATTCTGAGCAGCAACCACACATGGTAACGAGATTACCTCATACAAGAATTCGTCATACAACTCCATGTAATCTGAGCAGAGCAATTAACGCATATATGCATATAGGAACAGGGCACAGAGAATTCGGCTTCGACAATAACTCTAGTTTCTACTCCAGATTTTAAAGGTAACTAGAGCTTATATACTGGCATTTTGGGAAATAACCATATTTTAAATTAAAGTTTTGGTATCCCTACAGAATAGCCATGAGCTCTTACGTTACCAGTTATTTCGCTTACGGCATAGAGCGTCATTTTTTGAGTTATCCTATCTGCTTTCACTTTTTTAATTAAATCAAAATGGTCTTTTGATGAGTAATTGCTCTTAGCAATAACTTTAAGTGGATCAATCATCTAGTATTTGCCTTTTTTTAGACGCGCGGAAGAGTACAACTCAAAAGGAATCTATCTTAACTAGATTATGTGAAAATCATCATGTGATTGACTGCTCGTTTAATCGGTTTGAGATGACGCGTAAAATAATTATTCTCTGAGAACTGCACCGCCTCGCTCTGATAGATGGAATCATTAGAGTTACCTCTTTGCTACAATTTTTTGATGGTTTTAACTTCTTCTCATACTAGTCAATAGCATTGCTAATGATACTCAATCTGTTTAAAACATTTATTTTAAACTTTGATCATACTCCTAGACAACATAGCTTTAAAAAATAAAAAGTTGTTTTCTTAGCACTTTTTTAAATATTTGATTAGTTATACTGTAGCTACTAGCTTATTCGTTGCTAATACTCGGCTGTTCTCATAACATTTTTTAAACTTTTTGTATCGCTAATAACTTTCCTTAGAGATACTGTCTTATGTGCACTGATCATCTGCATTATACCCTTTAAAGCTTTTTTGGATAGTGTGCTACGCCGGACTGAGATATATGTAGATTCATGTTCTGTTTACACTTATGTAAACGGTTCCATCTTGATGTGTACATTCTAAGCAGATTGCTATATGTGTTTTTATTCCTAACTTATCTTTAACTCGTTTAAATTTGATGAGTAACTCTACCAATCATAGCATATGTAACATCATCATGCCTATACCTTTCAAATTAATATAAGCTTGACGCTAAGCTTTAGCACATTTCGCTTGGGTCGACGTTCATCTCGCGTTTACACTCTTGTACAACTGTTGATCACATGCTACGTGTACATGCCCTATTATTGTTCATATATATCTAGTTTTACGTTTTGAACACTTTTTTCAAATAACTCTTTAGCATAAACTTAATGTTGTAGAAAATTTTACCTAGAGCTGCAATATACCTTTTAATTGGGTGATAGAGATAACTTCTATGAATGCGAAAGTTTTAATTGTGAGTATCTTGTTTTCCTTTCTCAACTTTTAGATGAGATGCTACTCTACATAGCTATATGTGATTAATATCCATCTTATCTTGTTTAAAGACTTTGATGAAACATAACGTCTAGCATAGATTTTTGATCTTAAAATGTAAAACATAGATTACCTATTAAACTTTGTGAGTAACTCTAGCAGCCCTTTATGTGATATCATCTGTTTACCTTTTAAACTTTGATCGATAACTCTAGCATAGCTTATGTGATATCATCTGTTTACCTTTTAAACTTTGATGAGTAACTCTAGCATAGCTTATGTGATATCATCTGTTTACCTTTTACATTTTATCAGTAACTCTAGCATAGCTTATGTAATATCACCTGTTTACCTTTTCAAGACAGAAGGTAATAGAATATCTCACATAGAATCAAATATAGATGTATATCAAGTCTGTTTTTAATTAAACATTTGGAGTAAGAGAATAGGCGGTCTTGGCACTATAGCGTCTGTGAATTGCATTTCTGAAAACGCCATATTAGCTTAAAATTTACGATCGGTTCAACTTCTAGTGGGCTTGATGTAGAAGTAAGTCGTGTCTAATTTTACTTTTTAAACAAGATCTCGTGATTCACCACCATCTGCTGTGTCTGTGATATCATGTTTTCCTTTTTCGTAATGTGGAAATTCCTTAATTATTTATAGAAATAATTCAAATTTATTCAAAAGTTACTTTATGCGAGTTCGTAAAACGTTTTCTGGAAAGAATCGGATTTAGTGGAGCACAATTTAATATATACTTTGGTCATCATCATAACTTCCAGTAATTTCTCTTAAATAGTTACTGGATGGAAATTATATTTCATCAAATTTATCATACGTTAACAAAAATCATACTAAATAAAACCAAATCATAAGTGGTTTCATTTTTTAACCTTTCAGAAAATTTTTCTGAAAAAAGCAAAAATCGACCTCAGCTATCTAAAAATGTCTTCTGCGTTATAAAACAACAATAAAAAATAATTAAAATCATATTAAACTGTAACAATGCATTTTTATTAACGCTTTTTACAACATACCTTAAAACTTATCAAGGACTTCATATGTAAATGATTATCAGGTACTCTATGTAAATGATTATTAAGTTCTCCAATATGTAAATGACTGTAAAGTACTCCAACGCGTAAATGGTTATCAAGTTCCTCAGTATGTAAATGATTATGAAGTGCTCCATGTAAATGATTATTTAGTAGTACAATATGTAAATCATTTTCAAGTATTAAATGTAAATGATTATTAAGTACCACAATATGTAAATGGGTATCAAGTGCTCGAATAGGCAAATGATTATCAGATACTCTGTGTAAATTATTATTAAGTGCTCCAATATTTAAATGGTTATCAAGTACTCGAATACGAAAATGATTATCAAGTACTCTATGTAAATTATTATTCAATACTCCAATACTCGTAAATGATTATAGTCTCCCTAGTAGTAAATGATTTTCAGGTAGTTCAGTATTAAATGAATTATTAAGTATCTACAATATTGTAATAGATATTAAGTATATAACAGGTATAATGTGTTATGAGTTACTTAAGTTTGTTAATGATTATAAGTATTCAGTATGTAATGATTTCAAATATTCTAAGCTATAGGTATTTAGTAACAAATAGATTAATCAATATAGTCCAGCTCTCTACTCGCATTCGGGATCAATACTCTTGCTCTCATGTATCTACTCAAGCTCCAAGGTTACTCTCTCTCTTCTTCTCCAATTTTATCTTGACTCTCGTCTCCTACTCTCGGACACTCTAAAAATCTCTATCTCTCTCTTCGTTTGATTCCTTTATGTTGGCACTGCGTTGTTTCAAATCTCGGCCTATGTTATGCGGTGGGTCCCCTTATCAAGATGTCACTAGAGCCCAGTGGAAATAGGACCCGGGAGGTTATTTGCAAGCACTGCCAAACTATTTAATTCCAAGAAAAGAAGAGCTATATAAAATATCGACATTTGTAACACATAATAAACCAGTTGAACTAAGATCTAACATCAAAAGGTGTATCACAGCATTGTGCAATGATTCATAGTCAGATATACCGAATAGCCCTTAAACACTAATACTGATGTCATAGACCGTCCGCCTAATCCCTGCATATTATTATTATTATTAGTTGCGTATTATTATTTGATTAGTCTATATTGTAAATTATTATGTTTATGTTCCGGATAGTATATTGTCACGTTCGTATGATATCTTGACTACTTAGTGTTATTTACTTCACCCCATTATTATATAATTATTAATTTAATTTATTATTATTTATTTTTTTAATATATAGTATAGAGTGTCACAGTTCTCCTACTTTTCATATACATTATATAATAATGATTAGGGGTTCCACCTAAGGGTATACGCTCACTTTTTACAGGACTATCCTAACGTTATAAGACTTATACTCACTGTCTGTGGAAGTTTACATCATTCACCTAACTGCACATACTACCGTTGGTATTCTGAAAAATAGTCGTTTCCTTGTTCAGGAATTTTGGAATTTGTAGAACCTTCATATTAGATTTTGATGACAAAATTGTACACCTCTGAGTTGTACATCTGAAGCAATATTAGTTTTATGTAATGATACCAAACGAATGTGATTGAACGAATATTATTGTTTATATTATTGAGTGTACGTAGTCTCAAATGGAACGTGTTTATATGTAATTTATCAATTTTGTTAGATCCGGAAAGATCTCATTGGCGTAGTTTATGTAATGTAGGATAACTATGGATGAGTGACCTTTGCGACTTAACAATAAGGTTCAGTGAAATTTTCCTATAAGAGCTCGAAAAAATAGATAATGTATCTTAAGTACAGAAATTCATTTTTTGGATTAACTTTTTTTTAAATTGTCAGAAGTTAATGCGTCGCACACCTTATGATATACTTTAATCTTCATTTTTGTAAGCCCTATTACGTGTTTCCTACAAGCGTACTTTGCAGTACTACATGGGTATATTATTAATATTATACTAATATATATGTATATATTTAATTATATGTATATTTCGAACCATTTAATATACCAAAAAAGTATATATACAATCAAATCTTTAGAAAGTATATAAATATATATTCTTCTATAAATATTATTATCAATTATATATAACAAATATAAAAATTATATATTTTAAATTATAAAATTTAAAATACTATATTATATTATTATATATATATATTAATATTTATATTAATATTAATATATATATATATATATATATAATTATAATATATATATATATTACTATATATATATATTATATATTAATATATTAAATATATATTTAATATATTATTAATATAATATATATATTAATATTATATAATATTAATATTATATATATAATTTTGACTCGAAAGATGATTCTTTCATTATTATATATTATTGATGTATTATTTATTATTAATTATTATTATTATTATTATTATTATTATTATTATTATTATTATTTATATTATTATTTATTATTATATTATTATTATTATTGTAGAAATTACATTACCCTAATCCATACTTTAATTCTTCTAACTAATCAAACTGTCAAATCCTCCTAACTCTTTAACTATTAAAAGTTAAATTATTCTAAAACTTCTTTCAACTTTCCAAACATTGCAATCTTCCCAAATTTCCTAACTATTCTAACTCTTTTTACTCTTCTCCTTCTTCTAACTCTTCTAACCCTCTTAACTCTTCTAACTCTACATTACTCTTAACTATTTATCAAGATTCTTCTCTCCTCTCTCTCTCTTCCTCTCTCTTCTCTCTAATATATAATATATATATATATATAATATGATATATATATAAATATATTAATAATATATATATTATATAATTTACTTATAATATATAATATATATATATATAATATATATATATATATATATATATATATATATATATATTTTTCTCTCCCTCCTTATCTCTTCTTTTTTCTCTCTCATTCTGTCTTCTCTCTATCTCTTCTATCTCTCTCTTCTTTCTCTTCTCTATCTCACTCTTCTCTCTATATCTATCTCTATCTCTCTCCTCTCTCCTCTCTTCTCTCTTCTTTTCCTCTCTCCTCTTCTCTCTTCTCTCTCTCCTCTCTCTCTCTCTCTCTCTCTCTCTCTCTCTCTTCTCCTCATCAAACCCTACTTCCGTGCAGCAATCACTATGTTCTGTCGATCCCTTGTCCTCGTTGCTTTACCCCATCTTTGTGCCAAACTGGATGACTTGGGGGGGTGCGGGTGGCGCCTTTCGTTGTTGCTACCGGCGTCTATAATGAATAAAATTTTCAAGATTTTTTAGATTGCCCAATTAATTTTTAATTCTTTTCCTTTTAATTTTAAATCTTAACAAAATGTGCCCTTATTCCAATATTAAAAAAGATAAGTATTGGTGTATACTTTATATATAATATAAGATATTATTCTCAAAAATCTATATATACTATTTAATATTATAGAATATTATGTTCTCTATTTAAATCAAATTTGGGGGAATTTCGTATTATAGAATATGAATCCGTGGCAATTATATAGAGGACTTGAGAGTAAATAGGTGGGAAACTCAAAATTGTTATCCTCATTGGTGAGGAATATGTAGCTATCTCAGAGAATGTTGTGTGTGATTATATGATTTATATTATATAATTTATCTTTTAATAAATTGTTTATAATTTTATATATATAAATATAGGCACTTTCCCTTTAAAAATAGAAATATGATGAATGGGCCTAAAAATATATAATATATATTATAAGTATAATTATAATATATATATATATTTAATAATATATAAATATCTATTATAATAATAATAATAAGTTTTAATATAAACGATAGATGGCAATCAAAATACTATTGGCAATTTCAAGATCAGAGGAGAGAGCAACGCAGTGCCGTAGGTATGACAGAATAGTTAAGACCAACACAACAAAAATATAATAGAATTAATACTGAGGAAAACAAAAATATCATGAGGTTTTTCAACTAAAATTTACCATATATATAATAATGATTATTTATTTATATTAATATTATATAATATAATATATATTATAATATAATATACTTAATATATATATTATTATATTATATAAATTATTAATATATAATTATATATATAATATTCTATTAATATACATGATAGTTAATAATATATAATTATGAAAAAATAAAATTATTAAATTATATAAGAATATAAATAAATGAAGATAAGACGAGAGAGAGAGTGAAGTTAATAGATGAGAGTATGAGATTAAATAACCATTATTATTGGAGAATATTAGTGAGAAAATATATTAGGAAATAATTAATATAATAATAACATTAATGAGAGAAAGAATAAGTAACGTTATGATTAGATATGGAAAGTGCATGAAGTTACGGTAGATAAATGTAGAGAGATGGAAAGAGCAAATGGATTCATAGTTTCAAAATTGAAAAATGTAATTTACTCAGAATAGGAATAGGAATAAATGAAATGGAATTCTAACCATATTATATATAATATATATATTAATAATTATAATATATATATATTATATATAGTAATAATATATTCTATATAGATAATAATATTTATATTTAATATTATATATATATATATAATATATATTTATTTATTATATATTGTGTGTGGTGTGTGTGTGGTGTTTGGGTCGTGTAGGAAAAAGCTGTGAGTTTTTTGATATTCTCTTTATTGAGCATGTGAAAAAACAATAAACGCTTCAAGGTTGGAACAGTTGGTTAAAAG
>JABUQX010066442.1:22500-24025 GCA_015478945.1 Trachelipus rathkii
CTCTCTCTCTCTCTCCTCTCTCTTCTCAAAAATATTGTACTAACACTTCTTGCGTAGATTAATAAGACTATTTCATTTCTTCAATAAATCACTTCAGACTAATCAATCTTTCCAATCATTCTCTTCTGGACCTTCTGTTTTCCGCTTCTCCTCTGGTTTCCACTGCGACCACACTCGACAACGGTCAAATCATATACCTAATAAATCCTTTTCTAAAGATCCCAATATTTTTAGCCTCAACCTTGTCTTTTATTCCCGTCTTTGATATGGTGTCAGCGCCTATACAAACATTAACAGGTCTCGATAAACTATAATTAATCTTTCAATTTTAACGTTCTGTGGTTAAATATATATATCTCCCTATAATCATAATTTTTTTGGAATTAAACCTGTATTTTCTCCAAGACATTTGAATCTATACTTAACTCTCATTTCCTGAATCATATGGAGTCTCATTCCATTTTGACTGATCATTAATATCGAGGTCAACTTGTGATATACTTTCATATTTTATTTTATCCAATTGTTCCTTTATCTGTCCCTACGTGTTATTACAAGTAATGCAATCTCTCTCTCTCTCTCTCTCTCTCTCTCTCTCTCTCTCTCTCTCTCTCTCTCTCTCTCTCTCTCTCTCTCTCTCTCTCTTGTATTATGGGGATTCTTGTCCAAGGGAGCCTACATGTATAAAGCCTTTAACCTTTAACCTGGCACGGTACGCGTTGCTACTCTCTAAGCTTCCCTCCTTAACGTTGCTCAGTTATGTATAGTTTTCTCTCAAATTGTTTGATATCGATAGGAAATTGTTGATGGTACAACTTCTTCCCTCCATTCAAGAGTCGTTGTCTTCAGGGTTCTGTTTTTTCCTTCCCTACCAATAGTCGTGGTCTTCAGGGGTTGTTTTATTTTTCATTTTATTACAACTTTTCAATAACGACCTTCTTTGCTCTTCTTTTAAATTTATTCATTTTTATGCCGGTAATTCAACTCTTCATTTTTCAACTCATTTCAAATCTGTTCCTTCTTCTACATCTAGAGATGCTTCTCTACTTCAACTTTCTGAATCAATTCTGGGATTTCTGGCTGATCTGGATAGAATTTTCCGGTTGGAAAACCTCAATTTTGTGATCTTCAACTCGTAAAAAACAACCTTTTGGTATATCCCTCTCAAATACGAACGACTTCCATATTTTAATATACCAACTAACATGCTAACAACATAAACAACCTTGATATCAAAATAAACAACAAAATAAACTCGTATTACAAATTCACAATGGTTGCTAAGACGACTGTATAGGTTGCGGTAATTCTTTCCTTCATCTCAATTACTCCAACTATAAAAAGTTTTTTTGTGACCTTATATGGAGTACTGTTCTTACATATGGAGAGGATCCATTTCGGCCTATATTTTAGAGAGGGATAACAAAAAGACTAATAACCATACCTTATTTTCAATTTTTTTTAATTCCTTATCTCTTTTAATTCCCATTGGTGCTTTATCTCTGAGACGTGACATTGGTGCTTT
>JABUQX010066443.1:12500-30000 GCA_015478945.1 Trachelipus rathkii
TGAAAATGGAGCATTTAGACATAAATAGCTCTGATATAGAAGGGTTTGCTGAATCCTCTGGCCCGTCTGAAGAATTACGAAATGTAATTAAGCTAACAAGAAAGCGGGGTGGTAAAAGGTCCGCTGTTACTAAAACTTTAAATAAATTAGTTCCTGCCATTAATACTCTATCCAATGAGGATAAATTAAATAATTGTTTAACATTGAAAAAGTCAATAAATGATCTTGAATCTCTTAATGAGAGTATCACAGATTCTTTTGTAGCTTGTGAAGAATTTACGACTGAAAGACTTGAGGCTTTAGAGTCTAATAATGAGTATTATTATACTACCATTAATAAATATATTCAACTATTGACAAATGTTTCTCAAAGTACTTCTGCTTCAAATACAGCTCATAAAGCTAAGGTGAAAATAGCAGAAATAAAGATCTTGCCATTTGAAGGTGATGCCTCTCAATTTAAAAATTTTAAAGTATCTTTCACTAATATTTATGATAATTTAGGATTGTCAAATCAAGAAAAATTTGCCTATTTAAAACAGCACTTAAAAGGAAATCCATCTGTTCAAATAAATTGTATTCAAGAGTCAGATACAGCCTATGATGAGGCTTGGGAGCAATTGGAAGATCTTTATGCTTCTCCAGGTCAAATTAAATTTTCACTAATCAAAAAGTTATTAACTTGTAAAAAAGCTTCTAAAGATCTTAATAGTTTAAATGATTTTCAAGCTAATATGAATGCCAATGTCAATCTGTTTAAAAATAATCAACTAACTATTGATGATATTCAATTATACATCTATTATAATGCTTTAGATATAGAATTAAGAGAATATTTACGTACATGTGGTTATAAATTGTATCAATCATTTGATGATTTTCGAAGTGCGGTGACTGAGGCTACTAAAACATTAAACGATCAAGAAAGTGTTAAATCAAAACCTTTAAATTTTAATGCTCTTTCATTAAAAAATGAATCTGTAAATAATAAAAATGTAAAAATAAAATCTCAATTAGAGAATGAGGCAAGTTCAGGTAAAATTTTTTATGAAGGTGTAAAATCAAAAACTTCAGTCGTTACAGCCTCTACTGTAATGACATGTAAATTATGCTCTCAAAATGGCCATACTATTTCCAGATGTTCCAAATATGCTACCAATAAAGAAAAATGGGATCGTATAAAAGAATTAGGGTATTGTAAAAAATGTACAGGTAAAAATCATGATGAAAACAGTTGTACAATATCTCTTGATCCTTGTAAAATTTGTGGTAAGAGAAATCATTTATATTTTCTTTGCTTAAAACAACTTTCAGAAGGTAAAGCTAAAATTAAGGATCCTAAAGTAAAAGATAATGGGAAAGGTAATAAAACTAGTCAAGGGTGTAATATTACTTCTATTGGAGGTAATTCAATTCTTCCATCATTGCAGTTACCAATTGTAACAAATTTGGGTGGTGAAATAAAGGTGAGAGCACTTATAGATTCTGCGAGTCAGGACAATTACATTGTTAAGGATACAGTAGAGTCTCTAGGTGTTTCCACTAAGGTCATTGAGGAAACTTTAACAATTAGTGGTTTTAATGCTCAATCTTCAAAGCCATGTTTTGAAGTTGCAAAATTTTTTATTAAAGATGTTGAATATCCCATTGAAGCCCTAGTTGTTGATAACATCCCGGTAAAATTTAAAATTAAAGAAGTGTCAAAACTAGTTTCTTCCCTTGAACTTAATGGTTTTAAATTAGCAGAGAATTATGATTCTGAAGTAGTAACTGATTTTAATGTAATTTTAGGAGCCCCTAGTATTAAAGAACTAAATTTAGAAATTATTAAAATTAATAATGCTATGGCTTACAAATCTAGGTATGGTGTCATTTTGCAGGGTATTCCCTCAGATTATCATTTTAAATATGAGACAGCCTTAAATTTAATTACAGAGAGTTGTGTGGCTACTGTCAGTGAAAATGATGAAAATCTAGCTGAAAATATAGGTCATTTCAGCAGTCTGGAAAATTTAGGGTTATTTAAAGATGAAAAATTTACCACTAATGAACAAAGAATAATAAAAAATTTTAAGGATAATGTTCAGCTGAGTGAGGAAAGTATATCAGTAGAAATTCCATGGAAACCTAATCATAATATAAATGACTTAACTCCTAATTTTGATTATGCTTATGGCAGGCTTAATTCTCTTATTAGAAAATTAAAAAGTAATAATTTATTAAATGAATATCAGAATATTTTTGATTTACAATTAAATGAGGGTATCCTTTATGAAATTCCTATTGATAAAATAGATCATAAAAAAGACTATTTTCTTCCTCACTTTGCTGTAATTAGAAATAATGTTCATACTACTAAAATTAGAATAGTAGTGGATCCATCTGGTAAAAAATATGATGATGACAAGGCTTTAAATGATTTACTTGATAACTGTCCATCCTTGTTACCACATCTTGCTAGGTTGTTTATACTTATAAGACATGGTAGGTACTTAACCATTGCTGACATAGAAAAGGCTTTTTTAATGTTACATCTTTCTAAGGAAGATGATAAAGATGCTCATAAACTATTATGGATTAGGGACATCAAAACCTTTAACTAAAAATAACTTAATGTGTCTTAGGTATAATAGAGTAACATTTGGCAATAAAACCAGCCCATTTCTTTTGCAAGAGTCAATTAAATCAATTTTGGAGTCAAAACAATCTGACTTGGGTGACTATTTTTCCAATCGGTTATATATGGATAACCTTATGATAAATAATGATAAAGTAGAATCTATACAGTCACATTTTGAAACTGCTATTAATTATCTAGAGCCCTATGGTCTTCACCTTTATGAATGGGCTTCTAACAGTCCTGAAGCAGAGTTAATGTTTAAAAAATCAGGTTTGCTCTCTTCTGAAGATCCTCTTTTCACTAAACTTCTAGGTTATTGGTGGAATAGGAAAGAGGATTTAATATCCTTAAAGGAATGTGACTTAGATAATAAATGTAAAACTAGAAGGGAGATTTTGAGTGCTATACAAAGTATTTTTGATCCCATAGGCTTTATTGCTCCATTAGCTTTTAAACTTAAACTTTTAATGCAAAATCTTGTTTGTGAAAATGCTTCATGGGATGAAGAAATCTCCCCAAAATTAAAAAAAGAGTGGAAAATGATTTGTAAAGATTTTTCAAAGGTTAAAAATTTAACATTTCCTAGAATGACATCAATTGAATCAGATATCGAATTTAGTCAGTATGATTTACATGTATTTTGTGATGCTAGTAAGGTTGGGTATGGAATAGTATGTTACCTTGTTAATAATCAAAATTCAAAATTTATATATGCCAAGTCAAGAATTAGTCCAAAGAGTAAAAATTATTCAATTTGTCAACTTGAGTTGTTAGCCATCTGTTTAGGCGTTAATGTCATTAAATATTTAATTGAAACCTATAATAAAAATGGTTCATTTTTCAGAACTACTATTTGGACTGATTCTTTGGTTTGTGCAAACTGGTTAAATCAAAAGGACTTAAAAATTAAATCTGTATTTGTTAGCAACAGAATTCAAGAAATTCAAACTACTTGCTGTTCTTTTCCCTTTGATATAAGCTTAAGACATGTTTCAGGTGTAAATAATCCTGCTGATTTGTTGACTAGAAATCTTACCACCAAGAAATTTCTAAAGTATAAGCAATTTTATTTAACTGGTCATTCATTTCTTTAAAGAATCCAAATCCTTCCTTGAATACATTCTGGTATTTTCAATTCAATGACTTAGCATAAATTTCTTTACTTCATAACCACTAATGGATATTTACCAGAACCTCCAGTAGAAAGTCATACTTGACCTCGATCTTAACTCTAACATTGGAACGCATTCTACAAATAGATATGAATGCCGCTTAAGAATCAGGTTATGATTAATCAGATTTTGCTTTCCATAACTAATTTATATTTTGAAAACTAATATGAACTATATATCCGTCAAACACTGACCTTCTCTCATTGAACTACGTAATAGATTAACAATAAATATCATAATAATTCATTAAAGTTGCAGACTGAGATTTTAGGACTAAAGTATAATTCCATAGAATACTTTTCCAGAAGTTGACAACTTTAGTAATTTGAATCAATCGGTAGATCTTGAAGATCGCAAACCAATCTTCCAAAGAAGGATCTGAAATTTATTATGGCAATATTGAATAATATATCGTATCAATGGAAGGTGGTATGCAGAACTATACCTTATAATGCAGGTACCGACTACACCGTCTTGCTGCTGAGAATGTCATTTTACTAAATTAATAATAATTGAAACTCATAATAAAGCTAAGCATGCAGGTTTATCTGCTACTTGTAACTTAATTCGGCAGGAATTCTGGATACCTCAAATAAGGTCCTATGTAAAAGGTATATTAAAAAAGTGTATTTCATG
This sequence comes from Trachelipus rathkii, assembly GCA_015478945.1. NCBI lineage: Eukaryota > Metazoa > Arthropoda > Malacostraca > Isopoda > Trachelipodidae > Trachelipus > Trachelipus rathkii. The sequence continues at coordinate 16,929 of JABUQX010066443.1, forward strand.
TAAAAGATATTTTGCTAAAGCATATGAGGTACCCACTGTTGGTCCCCTCATAAAAGAAAAAAGTGACTATGAACACCCATTTCAAACTACTGCCATTGATTATGCTGGGCCAATTTTATTAAAAGACCCAGATGATAATAATAATAAAATTAAATCTTACATATTATTATTTACTTGTTGTAATACTAGATTTACCAGTCTTCATGTGGTTTATGATCTGACAACAGAGACATTTTTAAGGGAACTTTACCATCTTTCCCTTACCTATTCTCAACCAAAAAAAATAATCTCTGATAACCAGTCCACTTTTAAGAAGGCTAGTAGTTATTTAAGCGATTGGTTTCATAATTTTAAAGTGCAAAATTATTTGCAAGAAAATGGTATAACTTGGCAATTCACAGCTAGCTATTCTCCTAGAACTCTAGGAATAGCAGAGAGAATTGTAGGGTTAATAAAAAGATCTTTGTACACCTCCCTTAAGGGTAGATCTATTTCAGTAGGTAATTTCTCCACTATAGTAAAAGAAATAATGCATGCAATTAATGCCCGTCCATTAACTTATGTCAGCTCTAAAGAAGACCCTTCTTATGATGTAATTACCCCTTTTAAATTAATTTTTGGTCAAGATATTGTAAAATATAATTTTTTAACCACTCCTGAAGTCAAAGTTTCTTCTACTGATGTAGGGGAAATTGTTGATCCTAATTATATTTCTAATGATCAAAAATCTATTGTAAAAAACTTTAAAACTTTATCCCATCAATTAAAGGTTATAAAAAATAAATGGAGAGATGAATATCTATTGGGCTTAAGAGAAAGAGAGAAAAAGCAGCACAAACTAATTACTAAAACACCTAAAATTGGGGAATTGTGTTTGCTAAATGAGTCTAGTAAGCTTCCAAAATGTTTTTGGAAGTTAGCTAGAATTACTGATGTTCATCCTGATGATGAAGGTATTGTCAGACATGTGACTGTACAAACAGGACAGGGACATCAGTCCAAAAGACATGTGTATAATCTTTACCCATTGGAGATTCCTATTGACAACCTAACCCCAGACTTACAAAAAGATGACATTACTTTACCCAAAAATGACTCTCCTCAGCAAGACACTCAAACAAGACCTAAAAGAGCTGCGGCTGTAAAGTTTCAAAATAGGATTAAAGACCTATTGAAACATGACTTAATTTAAGTATACTGGAGAAGATTTTGTAAATAAAAAAAGGTAACTCCAGCTAGGTAGTTAGTTTTAGGTTAAGGTTTTTAAAAAAAAAAAAAAAAAAATTTTTTCTTTTATATTTTTTTTTTTTTTTTTTTAGGGGGGGTGTTAAAATTTTGATTTTGGTATCGCTAAATTTAAATTCTCTTATATAAGTCATTCTCAAATTGGAAATCCAGTCTCAAACGCTATAATATAATTAAAAATTAAATCTAACTAGTTATCTAACTTTTAAAGTTCGATATTAATAGACGCTAATAAATATGCCTCGCAAAATGCTCTAGCCTGATGCAAAAAGGAAAAAAGCACAACCATAAAAAATCTCAATTCATATGGAGAGAGAAAAGAAAAAAAACAGTTTTTTCGTATAGCTCTGATCTAGCTACGCCTTAAGTAATTTTTTCTATGAAAGCAGTGACTCTGTGTTTTTTTTCCGTACTTCAATATCCTGGATGAATAGTCTTTCTTCAAAGAGGGATCCCTCCTCATCCGATTGAAGTACCCAGCATAAAAGGCTTAAACAGATGCTTCAGCGCATTACTGGTAATAGCTCCCGTTTTTTTGAAGGTAAGAGAAGTTTGCTTAGGCATATTGTTTTATCTTTAATAATATTTTTTGCTCCCTTTACCTCTCCAAATAAGTGAGGTTTAATTTACTTTAATTTGCTAAAAAATAAATATAATTTTATAATGAATGGTTCACGTTAGAAAATCCTTCCAATAATTCCCTACCTTTCTTAGATACATTAGTCAGTTGGCAGCATTCATCACATTTACAATATACCATTTACAGAAAACCTACTTTCACTCCTAACTATATCCACTGGTTTTCTCATCACTCCAAAAATACAAAAATTGGCATACTTTCTTCTCTATTTCTGCGTGCTTTCCGCATTTGTTCCCCACCTTTACTAAAATACGAAACAAATTATTTACATAAAACTTTTACCACCTTATTATATCCCAATCACATTATTAATCAAGCTTACAAAAAAGCTAAAAAGAGTTATTATGGTTCCAATCCTCCAAAAACAAAAAATTCTTCTTTTCTACCTATACCTCATTTCCCACTACATAATATTAAAAAAATTATGCCTAAAAATATTACTATTATCCCTTCCAATCTTATTTCTCTGAAAAATACTTTTAGACCCCCTAAATGTAAAGAAAATGTTTCTGACAGCTGCGTCTATCAAATACCTTGTACATCCTGTGAAAAGATATATGTAGGTGAAACCATAGATTTTTCAAGAAGAAAAAAACAACACTTGGCAGACTTAAAAAAAGACAGTATTAATTCAGCTCTTACATATCATAGAAGATCCTTTAATCACCTTATTATCATTGACAATATGAAAAACATTGGAAATGTTACTAATACAAATGCAAGAAGAATCCTGGAATCATTCTATATCTATAATTCGAACAATTTTAATAAACAACTTGGTGAGGTAAAATTAGACCATTTGCAAAATGAATGTATGAAGTCTTCAAGATACTTCCAAAATTCTCTGAAGAAGATAACCAACCAACAATAGGTGCTTTCTACGTTAGCAGTTTTCAGATGCGTTGTTCCTTTGCCTGAAGAGGTCTCCCTGCATGGAGACGACCCAAAAGCTTGCAATCATTGTAACTTTTTTTTAATTAATTTTGTGAAAAATCTGTTTTTTAATCAATTGTGTCTTTCTAATTTTGTGTAACTAAATAAATGGAAAAGATAGTAGGCAAAGGCTTTGGTTTCTTATATATATATATATTTATATATATATATATATATATATATATATATATTATATATATATATATATATATATATAATATATATATATATATATATATATATATATATATATATATATAGGGTATATATTAGGGATGCACCGGAGAGTAATTTTGGCCGGAGGCCGGAGAATGAAAATTTTAATTCCGGCCGGAGGCCGGAGTCTCCGGCCGGAGAATGTAATTTCCATTTATATTACCTTCTATATATTTATATTATATATATATATATATATATATTAATATATAATTAATATATATATATATTATATATATATATATATATATATATATATATATATATTAATCATATATATAATATAAGGGATTGACTAAACACGCAATTATCATGCCCTTCCTCGTTACGGATCCTAAGTAGTAATACTAGAGAAGTTAACTACTTGAAGAGGGCTAAACCCGTGAGGTGGTTGGAACTTAACTGTGCTCCACTGCTTATAATTACTATCAAAGAGGAAACCAAAGAACCGGTTCAAAAAATATTATAGCACAAAACCTTTTACTGGATCATCTTGAAAGAAACAGGGTTCACACTTTCTGGAAAGTCAAGGAATGTCAGGGAAAGTCGGGAAAAAAAATTGGTCAGCGAAAGTCAAGGAAACGTTTTAAGATATGCTGAAAGTCAGGGAAATTCCCTGAAATTCCAAAAAGTCAGGGAAATTTTAATTAAATTTTCAAAACATATGAAGAATGATCAATGGACCAAGGTGCATATTTTTGATATATTTTTTTTGCCTTACTGTACATTGGTGGAATAAGAGTGTATTTGATAAGTGAATTGAAAAGGTTGGGCCGAGGAATGACTTTCCATAAATAATTCTATCCTGTTCTTTATATTTTTGTTCACTAATTACCTACTATTGTCTTCCTATTCTGTTTGGTAGAGGTTTTGTTCAAAATTCATTCTTTTTGATTGAAGGTGATTGGTGTATGGATGATGTGTTTTTAGACTGTATGACTTATGAATTAATCTGTTTATATCTTTTTCTTTTTAGGGATTTATACTTTTTTAGGTGTTTTTTTTTTGTGTTTGACGAAGTGATTTTGGATTTTGTGCAGTTGAAGGTATTTATTATTTATATATATAAAATGATTTCAAACAAAAAAAAACTAACTTTAAAGACCAGATGGTTGGACGTCAAACTGAAACCACACATTTTATCAGGTGGTTGGGTAAAGGACCTGATAGTTCCTAGGCATACTTAAAGTATGTACAAAGAATTTGATCTATCTAACATGGGGCGCCAAGCGAAGTTTCCTTCAATGGAACTTCATTTGAATTTTAATCAAAATCAGGCAGGACCAAACCATCATTAGAAAAACTTTCGTTATTGTGTTTCTATAATACAAATATTAGTGAAAGTGTGTGCACTGAAAATTATGCATTCCATCAACTTCTAATCATAACTCAACCGATTGTAAATGCCCTGAGTGTTCTATTACTAACCACAAAATCAGTTTATATCAGTTTCATCTTTTTGACATTAAAGATGATAGTTTACAGAGGATCCTGAAATAGTAATGGCATAATGTAAACTGTATAATAGCTACTTTAGGCTAGTAGCACCTTCTTAAAAGAAAATTTAAATTAATGTTTCTAGATAGTGCGGTAGCTTCAAATTTTAAAATGGGGCCGATGAAATGTAAATATGTGATTAACTATGGACCTGCTCCCTATATTTCTAGAAAGCAAAAGCACAATACACTCTACTTTGCAGTGAAGCTCATTCTACCCTTGAATTAAAATTCAAAATATTTTTGGATGGTGATTTTCTTTCTAAGAGACTTGATTAGTTTTTTTCTTCTATAGTACCTGGGAATCGATGATATGTGGAATTGTGGTAAATTATTAAATTAGGACTGATATTTTCGCGGAAATGCGACAGTGGAAGGAGGGTTTTCTATAAATTAAGCAATTTTAGTGGAGAATCTGAAAGAACATAGTCTGATTTCTCAAAGAACAGTGCACAATGCTATAAAATCTCATGAAAGTATTCATAAAGTTCCTATCACTCAAAATGTTGACAAATTAAGAGCTGCCATAGGAGATATGAAAGAACATCTCAGAGTCAAAACAGAACCAAGAAGAAGAAGAAATAAAAAGGTTGAAAAAGAAAATTATCCATACAGATCTATAAACTTGAAGAGCAGAGAAAGATGTTAATTAAAACTGAAAGCTTTGACAGAAGAAGACGCTATAAAATCAAAAATTCAGATGCTTGAGAGAAAAAGTTACCTAAATCTCCCATTTAGAACTTTTGTGATCACAGTGGACGTTATGCACCTAGGCTATTAATGAAAGCTTTTAATTTATTTTCTTTTTGTATAAGTAAAACTGTTTAACTTTTGGAGAAAATAAAAAAGGAGTGCGTTTGACGGCTATGAGGAAGGAATTTCAATGATTACTCAAAAAATAAAATATTTTTTTAATTCATTCCATTATGATGAACAGTTTCTAAAGTAATTTTCCATAATTTTAATGTATAACTGGAGTAAATAGCCTCGCCATACAATATTAATAATATATTTTATACGCATCCAAAAGTAACGAACCACGCTGCGTCAGGAAATTTGCAAATTTTGGTCAGGGAAGGATCAGGGAAAAGTCCAGGGTAATCAATCAATTTTAGTGTGAACCCTCGAGAAACATAAACCACATAATTGAAAATAAAAGAAGTATTCGAATCTTTTCAAGGGAAAAGTGGCACGAAAAAAGAAACACATGATATCAACGACACAGCAGATGATGATCCATGTCCATGCCAATCATCACTTTCTCCCCTTCTATTAAAATAGATTCCTTCAGCTGCACTGTTTTGAAATAATGATAAAACAAAGATTGGGACTTAATGATGATAACGACACAGAAATTCATGTTCAAAATGGGGAAATGAATTGCTGTGGACAACATTGCTTTTCTTACTGTTGAAGACATTGTGGATCCTATAGACGAGATTACATAAATCACATACACGACATTATGTCCTTATCATAATTAAAATCAATTATATCAAGGAGGGTTAAGCTTTTCAGAGAGATTTATCACAAAAATAATATATAAAAGCGGTAAAGCAACAACAATAACAATTCATTACTGCAAGATAAATTCAAGCAATATCATTAACATCAAATATATCTGGACTTGCTCATATAACAATGAAATGCTTTTATAAGTATGGTCAGGCATTGGACTTAGGATAAATGATTTTCAAAGGAGAGTGGACAACATCGTACAAATCAGCTAGCTTTAGTGATTAATCCCACTCAAGTCAGAATATTGTCTATAGAGATGACAATGATACTATAGAGATGGGATATATAAAAAGAATATAATCATTAGTTAGATCCTAACAGATAAATCGCAACCCTAACATTACAAAAGTAGAGAAGCCGACCAGGTGTTATTCAATATTCATATAATTTTCAATTTTCCTGCACAGCTAGTAATACATGATGCTTTATTTTCTTAAGAAAATCAACTAAAGTTATAAAATTGTATAATTTGATACTCAAACTTCACAGGAAAATTTCTAGGTATTTTAGTAGTCACAAAAGTTGCTCACAACTAAAGTTAACTGAAATTCCAAAAATCCTCATAAATTTTGCCATACACAATCCTTACCAAGATGATCGGAAACAAGATGGAATTATCATACAATTATAATGATCGCAAAGAGTAATAAAAAAACGGGAAAATTGTAATTACTATATATTCTTCAATTCGATAAAACAACATTCTAAGACTTAAATGCAAATCACTGGGAGCTAATGGAGAATATAATTAAATTGCTACAATATATATATATATATGAGATATATATAAAACAGCGAGTGATGATAACATAGTATATATATATATCTTGTAATACTACAAGTAACTGCTTGCAAAAATATTTAGCAAACACTTGGAAGAATGATAGCGGTGTAAAAACTATGAAGATGAACTTATAAAAATTCTGCTTACCTGAACACGTTTTGGTAACCAAATTCATAGAGAAAGAAAACTTTGATGTACTTGCCACAGTTCTAAATCCACAATCAACCAATTAGCTCCCTTTGATATTATTGAACAAAATAAAATAATATATAGATAGAGAGTAAAGTACGAATACATATAAGACTAAAAAAATATTAATATATATAGAGATGAACAAATGATGATGCAACAATGATAGTCCTCTTATACAGAATATAGATATAGAAATGAAACGCAGATATTGAGAAAGAAAAACACATTCAATTTTCCTGGAAGTGCTTTTGATGACATGCTACAAGAGTCGTCAAGAAGAAATAGAGATAATTCAGATTACAAAATCAAAAAACGCAAGTGGGATGATCAACAGAAGAAAAAAGTCAAAATGAAAAGTAGAACAATCAGTTAGGAAACAACATGATTAGAAAATAATTATCAAAACTAATCACCGTGGATAAATATTTATTGCAGCCATCCAATTATGAAACGAAAAACCTCGGTTCTGTAACTGTTATGGTGAAGAAAGAAACTCTTTATCTAGATAGATATTACCAATAAACTAGGAAATATCTCTCGCTCCACTTCACGTGTAATTTTAGGACGAGCAGAATCAGTGTTAGCCAAGCGGAAATATTTAATACAAGCAAAAGGATTTGAGCGTCTTTCTCCAACAGCTAGCTGATCAGACTCTGTTTTCTTCATCATATTTTGAGCATTTGATTTTAAATATTAGAGAATGGTAAGCATAAGCTATTTAACTTTCTTTCGTTGACTTTGTGTTTTAACAATACTAATTTTAAATATTCTCAAGTAATGTAATTGCGTATCACTTCAATATCAGATATAGATATAGGTATATATATAAATATATATTTATATCTATATATATATATATAGTATATAAATATATATATATAATATTATATATATATAATATAATATATAAATATATATAGAAATAATATATATATATATAATATAACTATACAATATATATATATATCATATATATAATTATACATGATATATATATATATATAATATATACTATATTATTATTTATATATATTATAATATATATATATTATTATATACATATATATTTAAATATATTATTTAATATTTAATATATTATATATATCTATATATATATATATTATATAATATATATATATATATATCACTCACTCACTATATCACTCATCACTACATCATATACTCATACTATACTATTACTACCTACTATATCTATACATCACTACTCTTATAATATATATTAGTATATATATATATATAATACTATATATATATGATATAATTATATAATGTTTCAAATGATTAGTTTGATCTAAAACTTAAAAGCTACTTTAATATTTTAAAGCATTAGGGATATCATACACATTCCATAATTTTTTTAGTCTTTTGGTCAGATATGGCATGTAGTTTAATAAAAGTTATTTTACCAATTTCTTATACCTATTTCTGTATTGTATTTTTAAAGCTAGATTTATCAAAAGTGTTTTTTTTTTGTTAGGGGTATCATTTTTGATAATCAACCCACTTTATAAAGTTGTTTATCAAATAAACATACGTCACTTTAGTAAATGGTGTCATAACTAAGGCTCACTTCATATTATTACTCATTCTACCATTATATATAAGTTATAATATTAGTTCAATAGTTTGACTTATATTATCACTAACAAAACCAAACATATCTAACATCCATTTTATTATCTAACACTCTTTTGGCATGAATCATCTCATCTCTCACTCACACACCTCTAATCTTCCTATTACACCTGCTCACTTCTTCTTCAATCGACTTCACTAACTCGTCTTCTTCACACTTTCTCACAAAAATACCTTTAAAAATATAGGTTCGGGCCGGAGAAAGCCGAGACTAGTGGCTCCTCCGGCCGAGCCGGAGGATCTTTAAAAAGGCCGGAACTCCGGCCAGGCCGGAGCCATACCGATACTATCGGTGCATCCCTAATATATACTTATTATATATATATATATTATATATATATATAATATATATTAGGGATGTACCCGATAGTAATCCAGTTTGGTATCGGCAGTATCGCATTTTTCTGGGTATCCAAGTATTGGTTAATATATGAAGTCTTCAAGATACTTCCAAAAATCTCTGAAGAAGATAACCAACCAACAATAGGTGCTTTCTACGTTAGCAGTTTTCAGATGCGTTGTTCCTTTGCCTGAAGAGGTCTCCCTGATGGAGACGAAAGCTTGCAATCATTGTAACTTTTTATTAATTATTTTTGTGAAGAATCTGTTTTTTAAATCAATATGTGTCTTTCTAATTTTGTGTAACTAAATAAATGGAAACAATTTTAATCAAAAGGGCTTTCCATTTATATATAAATATTTTATAATTTAAATGTACATATACATATCTATTATATATATTAACTTTATTTATTTATATATATATATTATATATATTATATATATATATATCAGTGATGGGCGAATCCGAATCCGGATTCGGATTCGAATCCGGATTCGGATTCGGATTCGAATCCGAAGGTGCTGGATTCGGATTCGGATTCGGATTCGAGCCTTTCCACACACACGGATTCGGATTCGGATTCGAATCCAAGGTGCTGGACTCGGATTCGGATTCGGATTCGAGCATTTTTACACATACGGATTCGGATTCGGAGCTCGATTCCGAATCCGGATTCGAATCCGAGGTCTATTTCCTGTTATTCTACAGGATGTCAAAAAAATCATCAAAAATAATAAAAAAAAAACGAAAACTTAAAATAAAATTGCATCACTATTTAGGAGCCAACCACAGGAGTGCTGTAGGAGCCAATCAAGATGCATATTTCTATTATTTTTGGCTAATCATAACGTTATAGAAGAAATAGTTACTCCTGAAACATTGGAAAAACTAATAATTTATAGAGAATATGTTAATAAGGACAGGGTCCAATATTGCTCGTGCTACGCCCAATTTTCACCACCCTAAAAATGGACATAAAGTTCGGAATTATCAGCCGATTTTGAATCTATAAACACCAAACTGTAGATTTTTTGCACTCTAAAACGTTGTTTTTTGATGTTTTTCTGTGTCTGTAGTCATTCTTTCAGAATATTCAGTTTTTTCAAAACCCATGTTTTTTGACATTTTTCGAATCAACTCCCAGAATTTTTTTTTCGAAATGACTTCAAACTAGAGGTATGCATATATGGGACCATTACCTGCAAAGGTCACGAAATACTTTTTCGAATTTCTTTGAGTTTTTTGTGCTCAGCGTTGTCCATTTTCCAAACCCACTTTTTTGGTTTTTAAAATGAAAACTTGCGATAATTTTTTTCTTGTTTGGGAGAAGGGGATGAAATTTTTCAAGGGCATATATGTAATCGAGAGAGATGCACATTTTTTACTTAAATAATTTCTTTGTATATGCATTAACTTTGGATTTGTTCTTGGAACAAATTTTCCAAAAAAATTTTTTTTGGAAATTTTTAAAAAATTTTCTTTTGAGTGTACAAAAAAATTATCTAAGTAAAAAAGATGCATCTCCACGTTTATACAACTAGCCAAAATTTGAATGTTTGATCGATGATAGAAAAATTAATATATCCATTTTTCCACTTTCCAAAATTCAAGACGTTTGAAAAAAGTGAATATTGAGATGCTTTTTTTTTTCTACCTGTCCCGATATCAACTAAATTTTTAGGGGCTTGTATAGTCGGGCAGGATGCATCTTTTTTACTTAGATATGTTTTTTGTATACTCAAAAAGAACATTTTGTTAAAAATTTAAAAATTTTTTTTGAAAATTGTTCCAAGAAAAAATCTAAACAATACATATTCAAAGAAATTATCTAAGTAAAAATGTGCATCTCTCTCGACTACATTCGTGAAAATTTTATACACTTCGCCCGAACAGGAAATAAAATTATCCGCAATTTTCATTTTAAAATCCCCCAAAAGTGGGTTTTGAAATTGGACAAAGCTGAGCACAAACTCAAAAAATCGAAAAGGTACTTCGTGACTTTTGTAGAATAATGGACCCATCTATGCATATTTCAAGTTTGAAGTCATTTTGAAAATAAAGCCAAAAATAAATGTCAAAATGTCTAAAACATGAGTTTTCACAAAATTAACATACAAAACAAACCTGTATAGACAGAAAAACACCAGAAAACAACGTTTTAGAGGGCAAAATAATCTACAGTTTGGTGTTTATAGGGTCAAAATTGGCTGATAATTCCGAATTTTATATCCATTTTTAAGGGGTGAAAATTGGGCACTGAACTTAATAAATAGTTGCACCTACCCTTTAAAAACAATTAATTTTAATTTTTTAATAGAATGTTGGCTATGGGGTTTAATTAGAAAAAGTTAATAAATTGCAATATTTAGTTTATTAACTTTTTAAAAATTTATAAAAAACCAAGCTAAGAATTAAAATTCAATTTTATGGCAGTTAAATGTTAATAGAAATATCTTTAATATAATTACAGTTTAAACATATATTTTATTGTTTACTACTAAGCATTTTTCTATATGATTAATATATAAATATATATATATATACTGTTTATACATATATATTATATTATATATATATATATATATACCGGTATTATATATATGGGCGTCGCCAGCTTCCAAGCTAGGGGGGCAGCTTAAAATTTTATAGAGCTTATTCATATATATATATATATATATATATATATATATATATATATATATATATATATATATATATATATATATATATATATATATATATATATATATATAAACTACCTTTTAACGTGCTTTATCCCCTATGCAGGGGGTAACACGGGGGGACCACAGGAAATCGAACTCTAAGGCCGGCTATCCCAAACCAGCGCCACCAACGTGTTCGCAGTAGAGTTTTAATTCTTGCCCCCTGGTAGATAAAACTCCAACTGCTACGCGGAGGATTTGAACCAGCGTCCTCCTCTTATATATATATATAATATATATAATATATAATTTATATATATATATATATATATATTATTATATATATATAATATATATATATAGTATTATATATATATATATATATATATAATATACATAATATAGTGAAGTAAATTATTAAATGCTTATATATATATATATATATATATATATATATATATATATATATATATATATATATATATACAGTAAGCAAATAAAACCCTATCTCTATGTTTATGGATAATTAAATGAATCTAATATTTAAAAATAAAATATTTTATTAAAACATAGATAATGTCATAAAATATGCATGATGGAAAATTCACAATATAGAGCAGTTGCAAAATTGATATTAAAAAAGTAATTTCCTTGGGTTTAAGGCAAATTTATCAACTACTGTTTGAATAAAATAATCATAATTTGTCAACAAATTGTTCTGTGCACACTCATCATGCCAAACCCGCTAACCTGTCATCTTCCCTAGTACTTAGAAGCCCAAGTCTTGATCGCTTCGGCAGAGTACTAAAGAGAGCTCTAACTGTACTGGTGGTGCAATGGCTGGGCGAGTAAGTAAGTCATCAAAGCCTTTTTCGTCGACGGCAAGAAAGGTTCAGTCTTCCTTAAGACTTGGGAGACAACAAGATCTTTTAGTTCTTTCACTACTCAGTTTCTTGTCCTTACCAAATTTTGTACCAAAGTTCTAGCTCTCCTTCTATGCCTTCTAAGTGGTAAAAACTATAAAATGAAGCTGTCTTTTCCTTTAACTCATCGATTGTTATGAGTAGCATGTGGAAAGGATGTAGATTTGTTAATGCATTAGCAGGTGTATTTTCAGTAGAAACCGTAATTTCAAAGAAGAGGTTATAGAAATCCAGATACGGAATATTAACGATTTCTCCAGAACTCCGTTGGAATTTGTTGCTGGAATGGTGCTGCGGTACTCTGCAAGTACCAACAATCTGTGGGTATATTCATATCAAGTCCGCAGTTGCTCAGCGATTTGATTAGCTTCTTTTTAACACTTCATGCGGTTATTTTCTTCATCTTTTCGATGGCTCCTAAGTCCTAACCATTTCTTAATGTGTTGATGTGCCGCGGAGGTTT
>JABUQX010066443.1:32500-35420 GCA_015478945.1 Trachelipus rathkii
ATCTAATTTCGATATATAATTAGGTACGTACTAGGTTTATGTTTTTTTTTTTTTTTTCCTCGACTTTCCTTTTTAACTTAGATTTTTAGCGTTTCTCCCAGCTTGGGTTTTAGCGTAAATTTACCTATTTGGATAGCCATTATTAATATTTATACAGATTTAGCTTCCACTTTTTTAAGGTGATCAATAGTATTTTTTTTTTTCTTTTGTACGCAATTTCGTGTGTGCAAGTATTTTTAAATTTTCTGGATTATTTCATATACTTTAGATATTTACTGTAAATAGGGTTTTAGCGTTTTAAATATCAGGTTTTAAATTAGGTTTTAGCGTATGAATAATTTTTCCTCATTTCTCCTTGGTTTTTGTCTATTGATTTGTTTCTGCCAGTTTTTTTTTTTTTTTTTTTTTTTTTTATGATGTGTGTTCATTTGTTATGATGGCAGGTTTGCATGGGCGCGGGCTTTCTATTGACTTTAACCAACATCAGTGACTTGCACTCTAACTCTGCATCGTGATACCACCTCTGTAACTCTAACCCTAAATTTTTGCTCTTGTCTGAGACCCAGATGACTAAGAATTCATCCTCTACTCGGCTTAATATATACCCAAACTATAACTTACTTTTATAATTATCCCGCTTATGTAAACATAAAATCTCCTATAACACCTCTTGTGAGAACTCTCGATTCCTAACATTGATGTTCTACTGTCCTTAAAATCTTTCTTCACCTCTACTACAGTAATCTTGTGCCTCTGCTTCTGTTCTCGCTACAGAACAGATTCTTAATGCTTTTTGATTACCCTTACTACTTCTCCGCAAACTGTTTATCTCTTCTCATTCAACATAAAGAGGTCCCTCTATTTAGGGGACTATTCAATGTAACACAACACTTGAATGGGATGGGTTTCACTCATACTGAATTTTAATGTGGGGAGAGGATGCCGAATCATTCAATATTCTCAACAATCAGGAGCAGCTAATTAATAATGAAATTATTACCATACCTATTTCCGGATCGTCCGCAACCATTCTTGACAAGTCAATGACCTACTGTTTCACCACTAGTCCCTTCTCTCTATAAATACACCACCCTTCGCTCCTATCAGGCTAAATCTGACACAACTTCATATCTCTTAATTTTAATTTACTTTCTCTCCAACAGCTCCATCCTTCCCTATATGGGTTTTTTTCTGGCACTTTGATCGGGCCATTTGGGGCATTGTGTTGCTTTCTACGGCTAACTATAATTGGAGTGACTGCTTTGACTTTGAAGACGCTTCAGCTTCTGCGGTAAAGTGGGAGATGTAATCGTTCATGGGATGAGCAGGTTCATTCCTTTTTCGACTAAACTCTTTTTCTCCTCAAAATTCCATGTGTTTCGATCCGTCGTTTGTTCTCTGGCTTATCAGGCTAGAGACGTGGTATCGGGTGTGGAAACTTTCTCGGTTCTCCCATCATCTTGCTAATTTTTATTTAGCTAGAAATAGTTGCGGGGTAATCTTCGACGAGCAAAAGCCGACTTTCATTAAACGAAAGTGCCTAACCTCCTTGGTTCTCCTATGACAAATCTTTCTGGTCTCTTGCCAAAACATCTTCTAGCAAACTTCGTCATCATCCTTCCTCCTCTTATTCGCTCTGATTGTTCTGTTGCTAATACTCCACCTGAAAAGGCCAACCTCTTTGGCCTCCTATTTTCCTCTAATCCAACCCTGGAGATTCTGTCATCCCTCTTCCTCCTCCTTCTCCTCAATGGTGTCCTATGTTTTACCACCCTAGTGATTACAGTTTGATCGGTGTTGTGTGATCATGGGCTCTGAAATCTATGACACTAGGAAGGCGGGTTGCCAGGTGGAATTCCCTCCTGAAGTTTTAAAGGGGAGTATGCTTCTGTGCTGACCCTTCCCTCGTTCAATTATATTCTCTTTGTCTCAATTACTAGGCACTTTCCCTCTCAGTGTTAGAAGCGAGCATATGTCCAACTATTGCCGAAAAAAGGAAGCCACTCTGATTCTTCTAACTATCGACCTATACTCTAACTTGTTATTCTATCTAAGATCTTTGAACCCTTTCTCAAACTCTCACTTTTTAGACCATCTGGAATCTCATTCCCTTCTTACCGATCGCCAGTACGGCTTTTGGCGCTCGAGGTCTACTGGAGATATACTTTCCTATTTAACGATTTATGGTTTTCCTCTCTTAGGACTAAGGAGAGACTTGCGTGGTGGCGCCTGACATATCCAAGGCATTTGACCCGGGTAATGGCAACGCGTCACTGCTCTCAAAGCTCCCCTCCTTTGGGTTCCTTCTTCTCTTTTGCTTACTATGTCTAGCTTTCTTTCAATCGCTTAATATCAGCTGTTGTTGATGGGCGACTTCTTCTTTTCTGTCCAATAGTGGTGTTCCTCAAGGGTTTCTGTATTAATCTCCTCCTTTATTACTTCTTTTCATTAATGATCTTCTCACCTGCACTTTAACTCTATCCACTCATATGCTGATTGAGCTCGACCCTCATTCTTTTTCAACTCAATTTAATTGTGCTCCCTCGTTTGTGTCTAGAGTTGCCTCTCGTCTTAATCTTTTCCGATTCTATTCTTGCTGACCTGGATAGAATTTCTGGGTGGGGTCGTCGCAATCCTTGTGATAATTCCAATTCTTTAAAAACCCTACTTCTACAAATCTCATTCTCCAAAACACCTTCTAACTTTCCTATCTCTTCGACGGTTCTCTCGTCTCTCCTGTTGGCCAATTAAAACATTCTTGGCCTTAACATAAACAAAAATTGTCTTGGGAAACCTCACATCACAACGGTTGCTAGGGCGGCATCAAAAAAAATGAGAGTTCTGTTTAGACTGCGAAACTTTTTTCCTCTTCTCAGTTACTCCAGCTAATACAGGGTCTCATATCCGCCCTTTTATGGAG
>JABUQX010066444.1:0-10000 GCA_015478945.1 Trachelipus rathkii
AGAGATTAGAGTATTACGGAATTAGGGAAATAATTATTATGAGCAGATGAGGATCTCGAAGTCAGTCGTGTGACCTGCAGTAACAGGTGACTGTCTTCAGATGGGGGAGGGGATCAGAGAGTGCGCAATGGTAAAGTGTAGTTGAGTTTCTAAGTGGAAGAGCTATTGTGGCATTGCTAATTGAAGACGTCTACCTCGATTTAGAGTGTTGAAGTGTTACGTTTCAGTTTTTAGGCCTCAATAGTATAAAAGAGAAACGATTGATGATTTGGCCGCGGCCGGTATAGTAAAAGCTATCGGGGATAGATTAAGAGGATAGAGGGAGATTGATTCTACAATGTTTGGATTCAGAATGTGATTGTTGCATTGTTCTGTAACAAATGAATATAGGATATAGAAGGTCAAAAGAATAAATATGGCAAAGATTATTGTCAGTATAGTTGATTCAGAAGATTGAAAAGCAGTGGAAGAAGATGCGATGCTTTCTGGTTTTTACCTAGGTTAGGTGAGGGTCAAGAATGGGGAAGTAGGGCTTTAAGTGTGTAGGAATGGGTATTCTCCTAATCAATTAGTTTTCGGGAAGAATATTAGGTTTTGGATGTGTGGAGAGAATTTCCTGGGATAAGGACTTCTTTGCAGGCGATGAGTTCACTTGAATCGTAAGGTGTTGGCTTTTAGTACCAGTTTGAGGACGTGTTAGCAAAACTAGGTAAGAGTTGGGAGTGGTGGCTTAAATCTGGATGGAATAATAGCAATAGTAAACTGTAGAGTAAACGGGAGATTAATAAAGCTCGTGTTGTTACCAGTTTCAAAAAATGATGATAGCAATAAAAATAATAGCATTTCGTGTATAAATGTTTTTAACATAAATACTCATAGCTTAGAAGTTAAAAAGATGAGCTGATGTAGTGTATAAGCCATAAATGAGATCTAGACAAAGTTATTTGGCGATAACTTGGTGGCATGGGTTTAGATGAGATGTAATTATATGGAGGATCGCTTCAGGAAATTAGTGAAAATAGACGGATATTCACTCTATTTATTGTCTACGGTAAGAGGGAAAAGGAAGGGTGGGGGCGTGATGGGCTTAAGTGTTTATAAAATATTAACAATTACTATAAAATATTTACTGAATTTAAAATTATAATTTTACTATGAATATTGAATAGGGTGTGGGTGATATCCTTATATACATTGAATAATCATTAGAGAATAGTGTGGGCAGTTTGATTAGGGAAGCTTCGCTGGCCAGATCAAGACATTCTGAGAGCGCGGAAATTGTGAAAGAAATTGGAGACGCATTGCCACGTGTAAAAAAAGGGTATAGTCAAATAATAGGTGTGATTTAATTTCCCTGGATTCCTTGGGATTTACTTTGTCTAATAGGACCATAGTAAGTTTGAATTCATAAATTGTATACTAGATACTTTTTGACCCAGATGGTTTACGAACCCAAGATACGTTGCACTATTAGACTTAATATAACTTAAACTACGAAACATGAAAGTATGGTGGATGGAGTTAGAGTTGAGGAGAATGTAGGACTTAGTGACTAATATAATTTAGATTATAAATATGAATGTAATAATCTGGGCCAAATTGCAAGTTAATAATGAAAAGATCTTAGATTTCCGAAATGACGATTTTTTTTAATCCAAATTATCGTACGCATTGCTTAGTCAATGACATGGAATAAAGAGTTGTACAGACGTCAAATCGTGTTTTATCAATGTTAGGGGGGAACATTTAATGATGCAAGATTTTAGAGATGAATATTGTCGAGGGGTCAGTGGTGTTTGTAGAAGATAAACCATTAGGGGGTGGCGGAGAGAGAAAACACTGTTGGTGGAAAGAAGAGATAAGAGGAAATTAAATGAAAAGCGTAAATGGTTTAAATATTCAAAGGGGTAGTAACTGAGGGAATGATGATTTAGTAAAATATAAGGAAAAATAGAAACGTAAAAGAAAATTCAATAAGAAAGGCAAAGAGAGGAGCAGAAATTAATTTATCAAGGAATAGTTAATAAGGACCTGAAAGAGTTTTTTAGCTTTTATAATTTAAAAGTAAGAATAGGGGAGGATCAATATTGATTGAAAATTAGTGAGTTCAGATAAGGAGATGGTCAATTTTTTCAATGCTTATTTTGCGTTCAGTGGTTTACTGAGGGAGATTAGATAATAGTTTTTGGATGAATGTTGTTTAGGACGCGGTGCGTATGGTCTTCAGATTGATTGATCGTAAAAGGGATGGTATAGCAGTTTATTAGAGCATATTGATCCAAGTAAAGCTGCAGGCCGCTGATGGTAATATATGGTAGAAAATTCTGAAAGAGGGTAGTACAGCATTGCAAATGGCATCTGTATTGTTAAAATTTTTAAACAATCTTATAACATTTGGTGAGGTACAGTAAGACTGGAAAAACAGCTTATGTTTGTGCCTATTTATAAGAAATGGTTAGTAGAAGAGTTTGGCGAATTAGTAGGCAGTTTAGTCTTAACATCTTCTGGTTGTAAGGTTCTGGAAAGGTTAATGAATGGTCATAATAGAGAATATTACTTAGAGATAACAGGTAGTTTGTTGACTCTCATGCACGGTTTGGAGAAAGGGAGGGTCTCATGCAAGCAAACTTTTTAGAATTTATATAATACATTACTTGACTGCATTGAGCGAGGAGATCCAGTTGATATGGTATATTTAGAAGACTTTAGTAAGCTTTTGATAAGGTTCCCCACATAAGCTGATGAAGTGAAGTGTTATTGGCGAATGGTGAGTATATGGTGGAGTGGTACAATGTTGGATTTAAAGTGGGTTGGCGAAATAGAAAACAGTGTGTAACAACTAAATGGCAATAAATCTATTCATGGAGATAGTGAAAAGTGGTGTCCGAAAGGTTCAGTGCTGGGGCCACTATTGTTTCCTCATATATATAGATTATCTGGACCAGGGGCTGTAATGCATAGTCTTCGTAAGTTGCAGATGATACAAAGTGGCCACCCAGTTGGAAATAGTGAAGGATGTATGAAGATAAGTGAAAGATTCAAAATGATCTTTGATAAACTTCTTGGTGGGCAGATAAGTGGCAATGAATTTTAATTCAGCAAAAGGTTTAATAAATTTGTGAGATAACTCAAATAAAGGGTTATACTACGATATGAATGGGGATTTGGCTTTGAGTCTGTGGCCAAGAAAAAGATTTAGGTGTGTGATTATAAGCAGTTAATTTGAAAGTAGCTAAATCAGTGTTTGGAAGCTAGAAAGAAAGCTAATAAGATGCTGGGGATAAGTACATCGCAATGTTTTTTTACGAAGAGCAAGGGAAGTTATAAAATAAACTATTAATAGTACCGTATGTACGGCAGTAAAGGAGTATTTGTGCACAAGTTTTGGGCCATATTTATAAAGAAAGACTTTGATATGCTAGAGCGAGTGCAACGTAAGGCAACAAGGATGATTCTGGGGTCTGTGAGGGTAAGAGAGCTATGAGGAGAGGCTGTGAAGGAGTTAAGAATGTTTTCTATGGAAAGGCGATTTCTCAGAGGGGACATGATACAGTCTACAAAAATATTTACATCTATTTGATAATACAAGAGACGGAATAAATTGTTTCATAGTAGGGCTATGGACAGGGTTAATGCCAGGGGGGGCATAAGATAAGAAAAATTAAGAAGAAAGCAGCCATCTTGAATAGTAGGAAGAAAGCATGTTTCAGTAATGGTTGTTATTTTTGGAAATGGTGATTGGCAGTGCCATCAGGAGGTTGGTTGGAATGTGGGTGGACGTGTCGATGCATCTGAGACATGTGTAAAGAAAGGTTTGGATAGGTTATATGGATAGGTTGGTGTATCATTGATATAGTATTTAGACGGAAGCCAAAGTTGGCGGTTTTTTGAGGTTACAGTAGTTTATGTAATGTTAGATGCTGGCATGTGGTGACATGAACTTAGTTTTATTAACGCATGTGAGTGGTTTGGGCATCATATTATATAGTTATTATTTGACTTGAAGTGCCAAATTGGAGAATGGGATTGTTTAGTTACAGTAGATTTGACAAACTCCTAGGGTGCTTGTGGATTTGCATAGAGCATTTTGTGGATAAGGAGTTGGTCATGGGACAGTCTCGACAGGCCCGATGTTGGCTCTTCCCTGTTTCCTTATTTGTATCATGTATTTTCATATATTCATAATATTCTCTTCTCTCTTCCTATATATAGTTATATATAGTATCTATATAGTATAGTAGTATATAGTATATATATATATATATTAGTATATAATATGATATATATAAAAAATATTATGATATATATAATATATATATATATTATAATATATATATATTAATATTATATATATATATATATATATAGATATATTACTATATTATATATATGAATATTATATGATATTATAATAAGTAGTATAAGTAATACGTAAAGTAATCTAGTAATACTAGTATGGGTGTCTGGTTACTTAATACCGTTATTAGGTATATATATATATATATATAGCTATATTATAGTTATTATATATATTATGATATATATAATATGATATAATATAGTATAATATAGTATATAAACGTATATATATAGCTTTATAATATAGATATAGTATATATATAATATAGTATAATACTATATATATTATATATATATATATTATATATATAATATTTATGTATATATATTATATATTATATTATATGGTATTGATATATTATAATTATTAATATTATATATAGTATATATGATATATATATATATATATATATATTATATATATATATTATTATATATATATATATTAATATAGTATAGTATAGTTATTATATATATATTATATATATATAGTATAAGTATATATATATTATAGTATATTTTATATATTTATAGTATATATATATAGTATATATATATATATTATAGTATATTATGGTATATTCATAGTATATATATTTATATTATATATACTATATATAGTAGTATATATATATATATATTATATATATATATATATATATAAATATATATATATATAATAATATATATATTAATATATTATATATATATATATATATATTATTATGTATATATATATATTACATACATCCGAAAACTTTCTTAAGAGTCAGAGAGAAAAAAATTGAATGAATAAAAACTATGTTCAAGACAGGATATCTCTCGCTCGTGTGCACGAAATAAAAGTGCAGGAAAATTTATAAGTGGTAGTACCCCATGCTGAAAACTCTACTGAATCTACATGAGAAAACAAATTCCAAAGATCACAATTGTCTTTGTGATACTGCAATGGGGGGAGATATTATGTGGTGCTTGTATGAATATTAAATTACATTGTGTCTAAGTCTATGATACAGAATGAAGTTCTTATTCATATTCCTCCCAAGTGTTGGGCAATGATGATGACCATAGCATTTATCATAAAAAGCCTACATATGCTTTGTCATCCTTTTTGGAGTAAGTAAAATGGTGGAATTCAGCCATGAAGACTGAAAATCTACAGAATTTTACTAAAATATGAAAACTTACCAATAAAGATAGTCCCCCTTTTTCAGAAGTGACACTATCCACCGAATCGTTAGACTTCAATGGAGTTTTTGAAGACAATTTAGGAGTTGCATTTTCTTTCTTTCCCTCAACTTCATTTGGAGTTTCTTTGGTCTCACTCTCTGGGGTTTTTACTTTCTCCTTACTGGCAATGTGACGAGAAAATTGTAAACATGTAAAAAGACTTGCAGCTTGATTTTTCAATTCTTCACTATATCTTGCGGTCAATTATATAATATATTAGCAGTATATATGATTATATAACTATAAGTTATAGTATTATTATATTATAGATTATATATATATATATTATAGTATATATATATATATAACTATATATTAATATTATTATATCTAATATTATACTATAGTTATTTTTTTTATTATTATTATTAATTATTATTATTATTATTATTATTATTATTATTATCCTATCTCCTATCTCCAGATTGGGGTGAGTTCCCTGTATCATACATCAGAACAGAAAGTAGAGAAGAAGCATCCGCAAAGTCAAAAGAACCTCCCCTTTCTACCCCAAGTGAGAACTCTTGCAGTTGAAAAATCGCACCCTTGAAGTCTCACCGAGACTGCAGGAACCCCTCACTGAGGTATCTCGTCAATATGGATTCATCACTGGAAACTAAAGCTCACAATCATACCGCCTCAAAAACCGCCTTCATTCTGTTTATAACGGCTTTCTTCTCGCTCGCAAACTCACATTCTCTCCCTTCAGGCATTCCTTACTGGCTCAATTAACTTTTTCTGCAGTCTCCCAGCCGTGATTTCCCAGCAACTCACATTATATCATCTGCTTAACCAACCGACTATCATCCATCCATTTCACAAATATCAAAACCATCTCAATGTACTCGCTTCGTTATTCTCTTATTTACTCCTTTCTCACCACATAACTCCCTTAATGCGTTCATTCCATTTTTTAATTCTTCTCACATCTACACGCCCCTAAAATTGTCCATCTGGAACACATTGTACCTTATCTATACTTCTTATTCCAGACATAGTTTCACTACTTTTACATTAACACAGGTAACATACCCTCTGCAAACCGCTTGCATCCTCAATACTTAGTCATTTTGTTGCCACCAAGGATTTAATTGCATCAGCCACCTTCCTACATTTCACAACTTTCTACTACATTCTGCATCATCCCATTCCCTGTTTCATCCAACATATAGCCTAAATTTAAACTCAGATTCTTGTTCCAGTTGCTAACCAATACATTATATAATAATATATTATATATATATATATATATATATATATATATATATATATATATAGTATTATATATAGTATATATATATATCATTATATATATATATATTATCAGCCTCGTCTTCGGCTCCCAGGAAATGGGGGGTGATGATGCATTTTTTCCAGTGTGGAGGTATATAGTTAAGAGACCATGACCAGTCAAAGAAGCACTTCCACAACCTCATCATACTTTATGTGCGAAAATTCCGGTATCCATAAATCACCCTGAAGCTTCACGTCACCATGACTTCACGCCACTGTGGGCAGTCTTAATAAATGTTGGGGTTCATCCTAAACCATTGTTCTCAACCGGGGGGTCGCGAGCGGATATACGGGGGGTCGGACGAGTGGGTCATAAAAATAAATTTTAAAGTATGAAAAAAAAATTGTAATAATGATTATTATAAAATATTAGTTATTTATTAAAATTTAATACTTAATAAAATAATATATCATTATATTATATACTATAATATATATATATATATAATATATATATATATATATAGTATATATATATATATATAGTATTGTATATATAATATATTATAATGTAAAATAAATATATATATATTAGTATATATAATATATATATATAGTAGGGTAATTAGGAGGTCGCGAGGTTACTAACTTTATGCGTTCTGGTTTTTGGGGGATCGCGAGGCTTAAAAGGTTGAGAAACGCTGCCTAGAACCAAGCTGACAACCAAGCACCCTCACAAACCCCATCCTTCACTAGTCATGTAGCCTAAGTTACTTCCTATTCGTTCAAACAGTTTTCTTAGTGACCTCAATCACTTTTCTTTGGTTCTTCATGCAGTCATTTCCTACACATTCATGCACTATACCCGCTTTAACCACTGTCCTAAACCATGTCCTTTCAATATGACAATCCATCTTAATTACAATCCTTATTCTAGCATTATGCCTCACCATCCAACTCCCTAATATTCTTCATTCCTCATTTTATCAATTTTTCAACTAACACGCCTCTAAGATTATCCTTCTAAACAGTTTGAATCATGGATCTACGGTATACCGGTTATTCCACACCAAGTTTCACTACTATACAATAACACAGATAAAAATATACCCTCATGCAGAACGCTAGCAAACTCAATACATAGTCCTTTTGCCTTCACCAAAGATTTAATTGCGCCAGATATCTTCATATCATTCACAACTTTCATACTACACTCTGCAGTATCCATTCCCATTTCATCCAACATATATCTTAAATATTTAAACTCTGATTCTTATTCCTATTGCTTACCATTTAACATGATTTCAACTCAATGACTCTCCTCACCCATTACCATCACCTTACTTTTATCTACATTTACTTTCAAAACACCTCCTTTTACATGTCCTGCTAAACCCCTCCACCAATACTCTCAAACTTTCCTCAGGTTCACCTCATAAAACCAAATCATTTGGGTACAATACCTAGGACACCCTCTACACTCCTCCATTCTCCATCAGTCTAGCACCTTCCCCTGCCCCCCTACTTCTAATTCTTTCATCTCCCCATCCTTATACAAATTAAATAGCAATGGAGACAGAGCTCATCCCTTACTCTCTCCACAATTAATATTAAACCTTTCACATTCCGCTCCACATATTCTTACACGAGTTATTCTATCAATATATATACTTTTGATTTCATTCAAAAGCCTACCATTAATAATATAAATCACTAACACACAACACACACACACACACACACACACACACACACACAACAATAATATATATATATATATATATATAATATATATATATTATATAATATATATTATATATTTTACTGGTATATTATATATATATATATATTACATATATATATATATATATATATAATATAATATATATATATATATATAATATTATATATATATACTATATTATATAATATATATATGTATATATATATATAATATTATATTATTATATATATTAAAATATATATATATAATATAATAATATTTATATTATATATATTATATACATATATATATAGTATATAATATATATTATATATAATAATTATATATGTATATATATATATAGTATATATTATATATATATTATATAATAAATATATATA
The DNA here is from genome assembly GCA_015478945.1 of Trachelipus rathkii. Classification (NCBI taxonomy): domain Eukaryota; kingdom Metazoa; phylum Arthropoda; class Malacostraca; order Isopoda; family Trachelipodidae; genus Trachelipus; species Trachelipus rathkii. Next base: position 8,947 of record JABUQX010066444.1, read on the forward strand.
ATATATATATATATAAATTATATATATATATAATAATATATATATATATATATTATATATAATAATATATATTATATATATAATATACTGATATATATATATATACGTATATATATAAAATGATGAGTATTTCTAAGTTTCATGGGTGACAATTTCGGAGTGAAGTTGTCCGCTTGAGAACTAAATAACATAATTTAACCTTTACCTCTTCATATATATATATATATATATTATATATATATATATAATAATATATATATAATATATAATATATAATATATAATATATATATATTATATATATATATATATATAATATGCAAATTGGGAGGACACAATTATTGAATTTCAATCTTACATGACCAAAAAAATATGCAAGAATTCCTTCATGCAACAGCTCTGAAAATAATGAAATTAGATACTTCAATTTATATTATATATATATATATATATATATTATATATATAATAATATATATATATATATATAATATATATATATATATATATATATATTATATATATATATATATATATAAAACTCCCGGATCAAATTAACTCATCACTTTCATTTATGGCAAAATGACACTACAATTTGGTTGTATTATGTATAGCGTTCTATTTTTTATGAGAAATTGGAGAAAATTTTTTACCAAGCTCTGTGTCTTACAGGCATTAGGAAATTTGTACAAATAAAAGAAATAATGAATAAATCCTCGAGGATGGTAAAATCACTGTATTATATACCATTAACAAACTGCAAGAAATATCAAAGCAGAAAGTGAGAAAATCTTTAATTCATATCGGTAGTGTCTCCTCTGGTCCTTTATACTTTATCCAACTGTTCAGGCATTGATGAAGTGATCCTAGTGATAGCGTCTTTCGGGTTGTTCGTCACCTCCTCCTTGAATGTGGCCGCCAGCTCCACTAGTGTCGTTGGATCTTTTACCCTGGCTCTGACATTTCTCCCAACATTTCCCAAACATGGTTAATGAGGTTCAAATCCAGGCTTCTCACAGGCATGGGTAGGGGATATATTCCAACCTATTCGTGGTA